>DWAJ01001504.1:0-21909 GCA_018238005.1 Eurema mandarina | reverse complement strand
TAACGTTTTTTGTGACTGCAAATAGTGCATTCCTGCTCTAGACTCAAAACTTCATTAGGCTCTAAATCAATAACTATATACCACAGAGTAAAAATATTGATTGACTAGGTCGAGGACCTATATAGGTATAACATACTAAAATATTATTGAAATCGGAAGCATCGACCTTTTTTACCTGTCCGCTTGGCGTGGAATGCTCCAATAGGCAGAAATTAGTGTAGCGAGAACCTTAGTTTGTAGCGATACGAAAAATTCATTGAAGCGTGTTCAATTCTGCTTGAAAGCGTTTTGATTAAGTCTTGGTTATACTCCGTTTATTTGTAAGCCAAGCTTTATGCGCCAATGATCTCATTTTTATTCATTATGGCAACGAGGGTTTGCTGACCAATAACCAAGGTAAATAAAAAACTAGACATTTATTTAGAAAAATGTATGAACGTTAAAGGCATTCTAATAGTAAAGCACTTTTATGTAATGTAGAAAGAGTTGTAAAAAAATATGTTATATGTCGACAAATGCCTTTATCTTTTAAACCACATCTATTCCGAAGCTACGATGTCACTGACAGAAGCACACATACACTTACATACGTATCTCTAAAGAGATTACTATCTACATCGTAAGAAATATACTTCAAAATCAATGGTATTATATAACAGATATGTTATATCCATAAAAATCAACCGAAACAAGTGTTCCGCACAGCAGCGGCAGCACACAAACATATAAGTCAAAACGATAGAAAAGAGATCAATAACCAACAATAAAAAAAAAGAGATAGTTTTGTCAGTTGCGGGTGAATGCACTGGCAAACAATCACCTAAAGGTAAGTGGTCCTAATTAGGATGTTTTTTCGTCTTCAAAATTTTACGCTTATAACATATCTGTTTAATATAATACCATTGTTTAACATGTATAATTTAAGATAAGATTTTTAATATGACATGATTCTGTTTCTACAATTTTGACATAGGTAACTATTATGGCTGCAGGTTCGACCTGTACAAATATAAATAACTAGTTGTTGCCCGCGACTCCGTCCGCGTTTACTTTTATAAAAAATTATTCCCCTGATAACTGGATAAAAAGTACCCTTTGTCCTTCTCCTGGTTCTTAACTCATTTTCATACATCCCCACCAATTTTCAGCCAAAACAGTTGAGTCGTTATTGAGTTATAAATGGTGTAACTAAAACGACTTTCTTTTATATATATAGATTATATTATAGATAATAATAACGTAGTAAAACTTAACGTTTTCTTTTAATTGCTCCTTAAAGTTAATATATTAAACAAACGTCTATCCCATTAATTTAAAACATAATCCTATGATACTAAGCAGCGAAATTCTCGGATAAGTCGGTCTTAATTTTAATCTGTTCTGTAGATTACATAGGTTCATTAGTGGAAAATCTTATAGCTAGACAAGAAAACAGAATCTTATATACCTTAATTGATAAATACAAAAAACAAACCTTTCTTAGAAACTTTAGCTTTGAGTATTCTATTTTTTAATTAGATGTTTATTAGATCGTGTATTAAAAATGCAAACTTTTTGAATACGTTTTAACAGTACATTTTTCTTCTTTTATAAACATTTCATTTGTGTGTTTAAAATAATATTAAGTAAATTAGTTTTGGTGAATAATTGTGTATTATACAATCTCTATATACGCAAGAAAATGATTCGATTAACTTTCTATTTTCTAGATTATTATCTATGATTAATAATTAACCTTAGAGCTATGTTTTACACAAGACGAAATATGTTACATCTTCAATCATCCTATCATACCAGCTTTTTAGAAAAACAAACAGAGCATCTTTAAAAAGTAGATAAAATTATTCCACTCATAAAGCGTATAGCAGGATAATAGAATTACCAACATCAACATACTTATGAAAACGTGCTCATTACCGCAACAAGCTTGCCTTTAAAAATTACATAATATCATATTATTCAAATTAATTTTCTTATCGCTTACATCTGTAAACATGTTGCGTTATTCTCGTTAGGATTGTCTAAGTGGTAGGCGTCAGCGAAGTCCTTGCTAATATTATTACTAATACGAAAATGTATGAGAATACGAAAGTATCTTTGAGAATATTATTGTTTATTTTTATTTAGGAATTTTAAAATTGTAGCACCTTTATGTTAAAGTTAGAATTGGACATGCCTGTAACTGGCCTTGCATACCAGTACTATTTTTATTGTACGATATAATACAAACAAACGCCTTGTTAGAATTTTATTAATAAAACAAATTGTTACAAAAAAATTATAAAGTATCTTTACACGATACTCTTTAAATCGCCACCGCGTCACCCCTAAGCAGCGAAGAGGGAAAACGAGCCAGCGATTTACCTTCCCTTGATTAAAACACGACGAAGTTAAGATGGTCGTTCGTACGATAATTGTGAATTTGCGGCTTTATTGTAGTGGGATGAAAAAATTAAATTATACACTGCCCGTTTTTACAGACCCTCTTACATGCATATTTATATTAATAATTTTACGTTCTCCTCGTTTATTCGGGTCTGTTTTTGTCGGGGTTGAAATTATCATACCGAGTTAGAGATAATATTGTTATAGCATTTTTTAGATATACTTCTTTACGAATAGGTGTGATAACTTATTAAAATAGTACGTTTAATTTTTCAGTTGATATGCGAACTAAATGGTAATATAAGAAGAGCTTAGATGCATCTTTTTATTAATTATAATAACGCTAAAACGAACAAAGCCTTATTGTTTCCAAGCACACGATAAGCATCTATTCCAAACCCTCACCTTTAATATAAACTTTTATGACATCACCTCATATGAAGGCTGAGAATTCCAAAACGATGCGAAGTTTACGCAAAGTGTTAAGTTGGCAAAATACCTGTACCGTTGGTCCCTTGGAATTTGCATTAATTACATATTAAAGTTCAGAATCGCATAATTAAACTTGGGCGAGGAGGTGCCATTTCTAAATTTCCAAGTCGACTGAATGCGTAATTACGGCGTTTAGGACGGGCTTTACGGTGATTTATTTGTATGTGTACAATGTTGCAATGTTGGCTTATGTTTATATTTATTATTTTGATGACCTAGGCTTCGATGCTAACATTGATGGCATACTTCAGTAAACAAAGAAAAATGTTAATAAACCCACCCACACACTCTCTCACATACATACACACTCAGGTCTCAAACATACTGTATACGTAATAATATTGTATGTTTTATTATTGAAGAATATTTTTCAAGATGACGCCTGTATCACTGTTCTCAGCTACTGAAGGTATTGATTCACAAAATTAACGTGAATGAAGTCAACTTACTTGTACAAAACCATAATGCATAAATGCACCAGGTACGTCGGACGCATTGGCGGGGAAAAATTTAAAGAAATGCGGGATCTTTTATATTCTGAATATTTAAGGTTAGAGAAATACTACTAAGCAGTAAGCGGTATCAGGAGTCCTATCACTAAGTACTAACACCTCATAAAAAGACTCACGTTATGTAATGGTATCTCAACAGACCTGTCCTGACCTTTTTAATTTTTTTTTCTTTCGTCGCTTTTCAAAAGTCCGCCGTTCGCCATATATGTACCTATATTCTAAATATTTATAGACGGATCGGTTAAAATTTGACGATAAAAAGTTGAAATCCAGTAGTTGAGGCAGAAGCATAAGAATAATACTGTTATTAGTATGGTAAAGTATTTTTTTTTGTATGAAAGGTAAGAAAAAATAATGAATATTCACTTAAAGAATTCAGTCAACCTATTTTCGAACCTTTTTAATTATTTTGTACCGAACAGCAGCGAACGCTTTTGCATTTAATCAAGATAGCAATTATTATTCCGTTTATATGGAATATCGTTCGCTACAAATATAATTAAACAGTTTATTTCACTCCTCCTGTATTTATATTAGCATCCAATTACATTAATTAACATCTGTTTTTATTTTACGTAACAGAGAATTATCATATTAAATAAGAATTTTTGATAACTAGCAATATTATTTTATACGTGTTTGAGAAAACATTTTTCAAAATGTTTTTAGGAAAAAAGTTTATGTTATTAAAAGTATATTCATTTCGTCGTATATATAGCATACAAAATCTACTAAGTAACAAAAGGACGAAATTGGGACCTTCGATGCTGTGATTTCCACCATTACTCTACGATTTCTGAAAAAATGACATTATTTAGCTCTAGTTTTTTACAAGTCGGCTCATTTCAGCTGAATCGAATGGCTGAAAAAAAAATACAACTTGTTTTTACTAAGTATATTAAGTTATATAAGTTACAATTGACTATGAATAAATAACAAATTCGTTGCTCTTATAAAATCAATATAGATATAATAAATACACATTACACATGCACATTTGAATATTATTTCTAAAGCTTAGGTTTAATGTGTTACTTTTAACAACAAATAATAAAGATTATATAACTGCTTAAATTAACGAACCCAAACAAGAAATAAACACAGCCAACCCGAAGCAAATAGATTCAGTCTTCCCGTGAGATTTAACGTGAATTAACACGGCAACCGTCAAAAAGAGCTAAATCTTGGAATTCAATTCAGTGCTCCGATGATCCGGCGCCCCTTTGCATAAATTAGGAAGGCAGTACAATTACTTATTAGGCCCATTCCATCCAACAAATGGCCATCGAATCGTAATTAATCGAAGCAGTTAGGTATACAATGACCCGAGTATTACGTGGAATCTTCGAATGGATTTCTTAATATATTTTTAATTAATGTTTGCAGGCTCAGGAAATGAGAACGTATTGGCCTTTTGTTAAACTTTGGTGCGATAAAAATGATGAATAGCTGGCTTGCTTGCGAATGATCGTTCAACTATTTTTGTTACGGACGATATTTCGATTGTTCATTGTGGATGGTTTTTGTATGATTTTCACAGCTTTTTGTGTTCTTTTGAACCAAGTATGTGGCTGGCTGTCAATTTTTTTTACCGTGCCCAAAAATGTTTGTTATTTTAAATTCTATTAGGTATCATTTTAAAATTGGTGGTATAGCTGGCAATATTTCGTAAGTTTTAAAAGGATTTTTTGAAGTTTATATCAATGGAATCTTAGTCCGTTATCATATTCCTTACTTAATTAAGTATATTAAAAAATGCGAAAGAAACTTTGAATGTCTTTCTAATGACAGGTGACGCTTGACAGCCTAAGCTATTGAATCAATTTATATGGAGCCGGTCAAAGACAAAGCGAGTTGAAGGGTTAGACAGGTTATAAGGAATAAATCTATACAATAGTAAAATCAAGTTAGTGACACAATGGTGTCACCACTGATTATAAGAGAACGATTATTATTTAGGTATATATCAATTATGTTGTATAAATTATTACTTATACATATTCTTCTCTTTCTTGAATAAAAATCGGGCTCAACGCGAGTAAAACTGCGGCGCAAATCTAGCACTAAAGAAGTATACATACTCGTACATCGCGCGTTGACGTAATACGAGAAATATATGAAGTGTCACGTGAAATATAGCTAGGTTTAAAAGGGTCATTTGTCATCCAGTCTTGCATTGGGATCATTGACGGGCTCTCTCAAATAACGCGCCAAATTGACATAATTTTTCTACCAATATTTGCTCTTAGCAATTTCGCTATGAAAGATAGCGCTAAGTGCGAATTTACTCGTAAGATAAACCGAATTGAACGAATGTCTCGGTTTATAAAAGCTTTTTTGTATTTATAACGAGGCGAAACTTTCAAGATATTGAATATAAATTACTTGCGCCTTAAAATGTCTTTTGAAGTTTTCACTTTTTCAGGTTGCCAGGTTTTATTTATCTAAAATAATATAATCTAAAATTCTGAATTAAAAAAATTTATAAATTATTTTAAATTGAAAACGTTTATATTCATTATGCATGGTTAACCACAAGCCAATTGGTATTGGCGGGCAATTTTTTTTTATCCGTATCCACATCTCTAAATATCATATGTTGTATAATTTCGTATTGAACATAATAATATCTTCAGCATAGTAAAGTAATCATAACAAAAATACTTAAATTCAAACACGTGACATTTTTTTAATAAATGCTAATACATTTTCAACCAAAAAATAGATCCCGTTTTAAATCTTGGTACATTTCCGGTTAATTAAGAAAAGGCGCCTACAATTTCAAAACCGTGACGCATAGTTAGCCACAAATAACCTCCATATGTAATAACATATTTTTATTTGCTGACATTCAAATAGTACTGTCGGGTCATAAATTGGTTAATATCGTAAAATAAAGGGCAACCGGCAACCGGTAAAGTAAAACTATTTCTATTTGTAAACGACGTTTAACGATCGATTTGGCGATACAATTTGCTTGTTATTTGTTACTATCGAGAGGCAACCAACCCTTTTCCATGCCATTTGTTCGCGGCAACCTGCTTCGGTTGTAATGACGCATTTAACCAAAGATTAAGGGCTCTATTTGTTAACCGTAGATTTTTGTTATAAGACCCAATAAAGTTGTCTATTATTTAAAATTTTAATACGTATTATAAAGTTAAGGGATTCAATTTTCATAGTTTTTGTGACTTCTATTTAAAAAATAGAAATATGTCTTCTATTAAAAAAAAATATTTTTGGTAGTAATTTAATGGAACCAACGTGCGCTAAATACTCGAATTTCATACTCAGATCTACCATAAAATATATGATCCTGAAAAAAAATAAAAATATAGATAAATTGCAATGCAGTTTCAAACTACGTACTCGTATACTTCTTTCAAAGCGTTCTGTAATAAAAACCTTATTTCTAGTAACATCAACGTTACCAACAACTTTTCTAGCAATTACTCCAAAGAGATTAAAATAACACTAAAACAAATTGACGAATGCAATTTGAAAATGGAATTCGCGGCCCGTAATTAAGCTGATGGCTCAAGAACAATGCGTCAAATTATTTCATAACCAGAAACAGTAAACAAAATCACGTTTACTTGCAAAATGTATGTTCGAAACCGGGGCATCTATTGTCGTAGGAAGACAATGGCTCACTTTGCACAATCTTTCTTCATGTTATATTCAGGGATGGCTTGTTACATTGTACTTGGGACGTAGAATTTGCTTTCACATTTTTACTAGGTTCAGTCACGGTTCCAGCTACGTGAATCGTGTCTTTTAATAAGGAAATTCGGTGGTAGAGTTATGCTGTTAGACCAAATTGGGACAGTTCAGAGTTGAGCTACCCTAAGAAAACTGACGTCAAGTCTTCATGATGGCCCATATTAATGAAAGAAGCAAAGTAAGGGAAGGTGGCGTTTCTTATCGCTCCCTTTATTACCTATTTTCCATAGGAATCTTTTAACAGTAACGATTTTGCGAACATTTGAGCATTTTCAAGAAGTGGAGGTCACTGACCTTTAAGCGACTTTTCAGCTTTATCTTTCTTGTTAGTGATACTTAAAGTACTACATTGATACGTTATACTAATATTACATATTATTATATTACCACTGATATAAAATGATATAATGAAATTATGTTCTTTATATCAATTCTCCGCAGTCCGCAGTAGCTTCCAATAAAATTATAAATAAATCAAGCGATCACAACGACCGTCTCAATGTCAACGGATTTATTTCTTTTATAGTAAAACTTTTCAGAATCTAACGAACCTACAATGGTTAGTAGTCTCGTTGGATTGGATATAAATATTTTGTTCAATATTTCTTCGCAAACAGACTTTAAAGAGAACACTTAATATATAACAAGAATTATTTTGTATTATTATAATTATTATTATTATCAATTTTTTTTATTAAGTTGGAAAATCAATTAATACCATAGAAACCTTTGTAACCTTTTTTACCGTAGATGTCAAACATATGTATCCCATACTTAAATATGAGAGTATGATAAGATAGTTTCATGTATTCAAAAAAAATCACAGGAAAGTTTTTTTTTTTCGTTTATTTGACGTTGCTCCAACGTTTTTTGTAATTAAATTACTATAGTAATTTCCACAAACTAATTCAGGAATTTTAGTGTTAAAGGTTAATTAAATTCTAGCCTTTAATTTTGACTTGACATTTAATTAGTTAAGCTGAGGGTTCTATTTAAAAGTCTAAAAATATAATTTGGTTACCATCAAAATTGTTTTAAAAATTGTATTATCTATTGCGGAAAGAAGGCTAACCAAGGCACACAGTAGAGGCGTAAAGCGAATTTGTATTGAAAAACGTTACCAAACTTACTATACGCTTAAAATGTTACCTACGTTTAAACAAATTATTTTAATTTTCGGTAGTGTAGGCTAGTATAAATATCTAGTCATTTACCATGACTTTTGTTTCTTTCGATAAATATATTTAGATTATGTTTTAGTAAAATCTCAGATCACACCAAAACATGACCAACACAATAGTAATTCTTTAGAATTGAATAATGTCTGTTTTCTTTAATTACAAAAACGATTTTTTAACGTTGAAGCAAAGGTAAAGGACTGCCACTTCAAGTGTTACTAGCGTTATTTAACATGAAATATTATTAGTATTTGAAACTTCGTATATCAATTGAAAATAAATAATGCTTAGGACGCTTGTAGTTTTATAAACTTGGAATATTAATCTGGAAGACAAAGGCCATTATCGTGTATATTTAGGTATTTTAAAATAGTTACATAAGGCGAAGATCCAGTTAAGTTAGCTTACGTTTAAGTGATAGATACAGGTCGGTATCAAACCCTAACTAAAGATACACTTATAGTCTTCAACTTCGAATATCAGATTGTAATACAAGGGCGATTACTGTGTATATTATTTTAGAAATACTTAGATAAAGATCCAGGTTTAGTTAGCTTACGTTTAAGTGATAGATACAGGTCGGTATCAAATCCTAAGTTTAGACCACAGTAAAACTTCGCCGGTGCCATCGCAGCTCGTTAGAAGTGGATAAAATGCCTTAAATCCTTACCCTCACGGCTTAAGTTGCAGCGGTTCATTTTAGTCAGATTATTCGCATTATGTTAGTGGATTTACATAATTACTTTTCTCTACAGCTACTTTGTGAACATTAAGTTAGGACTTAAACTTTATAAGCTAATAAATTAGCCTCTGTTTTATTTTCCCTCAATTAGTTGGTGTGATGTGCTCAAGTCATTATGGTTTTATGGGTGATACTTAAATCTTTAGAGGATGGCTAGTCATTTATTTTGTTATTTTTTAAGCTACAAAATTGTTTTACTTAAACTCCAAAACATCATCTTTAAAATTACTTTTTTAAGAAAAAACGAATATGGAAAAGGTATTCCAAATATTTATAAAATTATTCACAAAATTAAAAAGTTAGTCACATTTGAATCTTATTCTTTTCAAAAGCGTATTAACATAGTTGGAATGCAGCCATTTTCGTGTATAAGCAAAGATAATACCAAATTTTCTGACGTAAAATACTTCACGAAAATTGGTATTTTAAAGTTTAATTTGTAGTTGAATAGCAGTGCTTGAATTTCAATTACTTATTAATTTGATATGATTATAGCGATTAAATAGTTAAAACATAATGCCAATGAATTTCAAAAGCATATCTTTATTGCAAATTTCTTTTTTCATCTTCTAATTGGCCCGTCAATTTTATTGAAAATATGTTAATCTGTTTTCGTTTAAGGAAAAAACGAAATCATTCTTCAATCGCGGTTTATTATGGAAAACGTTTAATAAAATCAGTTTGCACAATCGGAAGTATAATTTGCATGAACAATAATATAAAGAGGAATTACATGTAAAATAAAATAAAGCGGGCAACATTTTCACGCCTCACGCCGTTCTGCAAATACTTTAGGTCCTTGTTATATAAACTTTGTCTGTTAGCGAAGGCATTCGAAAGTAACAAGATTTAGCCGGAATATGTTCCGACCTAAATTCACATGCAAACTGGGAACGTTAATACGGAACAAACGTTTCTTATCACGTAACGTTACAAAGGCCAAGAGAGAACGAGACAACGATACAAGTAAGGACAGATATGCATATTGAAGGATGGAATTGTTTTTTTTTTGTAATTTTAAAATTGTAGAGCTGGCTTTATAACAATCTTTTGCAAGTAACGTTAGTACGGAACATAAACGTAATACTGACGTATGACGTATAATGATGTATATGTTTTATAGCTATTATATAATATGTTCAAGGATACTTATAGATTTTTGCTTGTATATAATATATGTTTAGTTTTATGAATAAAAATTATTCTTTAATGAGATCTTCTTTCATAAAGATGTTGTTGTTTTACAACAATTATCCAATTATGTTTAGGTAGTTTTTTAGTGCTGTTATAGATAACTCTAACGTCAATATAAGAAATATGTTACATGCCATAAATAGGTCAGTGATCCAAGAACCACGAGAAAGATAACCGTCATTTATAACGTGGTAAATGATGAAAATTATGTCGTTAGTCGTAAGCTCACTCAGTGTTATTCCGACATATAACGTACTATTTTTTTTCTTAACACACAAACTATGTTGGATTAAAAAAAGCGGCTGTTCTTAATCTTGATTCGTTGGACGAAAAAACTTATTCCATATATCATTTCAAAATATCTTTCAATGAACTAAGAACGGTTCCCACTTGTATCTTGATAGAAGTTCCATTGAATGGTCTCACATAACTAAGAACAATTGCTAATAGCTTAAAGAGAACTATTATCCCACGGGGTTTTCCAACTTGGCTCGAACAATTCGCGAGGGTAAAAGCGAAATGAAATTTTAATTCTGATGCAATTGATTCCATGTCAATTCAAACGCGATATTGAAGAACGATAAAAGCACTTTCAACGATAAGTTTAAGAATATTGGACGAAGTTTTCAAATGTAGGGTTTGAACATTTTTATTGGGTGTTCCTAAATGGCACTTTTGTGCTGCGGGAATCGGGTCGGAAAGATAAAACAAAAATTGCTGACTATATTTATGTTTAAGATCGCTTAATGGGTTAACATTTCTCAAATTATTTTCTTGGTGAACACCGAAAGGAAAATTCCTTAAGTTTCATATTTCTCTAAAAATAAGTTTGATATCTCTTAAGTATGATTTCTTTTCGAACATTCTATTCTTGTTGAAATGGCAGTGCTGTTTCTAACATTGTTATGCTTCGAAAATCATTTGTTGTGTGTAATCAAAGCATGAACCACTCTGTTCTGTACAATACTAATTTGCCGCTTGCTTTAATACATAATTCAAAATATAATTATTGTAAACATGTTTGAAATAGATATTACAAAGCCACGCATAATTATTCTAGGCGCATATATTTTGTTAACATGCTACGTGCCTGACATACTTCGTAGTTGTAATATCGAGTAAATTAATAATCAAAGTGAGAATAGTCTTTATATATATTGATTACTAGCTGCTGCCCGCGACTCCGTCCGCGTGGACTTTCATATAATCTTTGACCCCCCCTTCCCCCCTTTTTAACTTTTTTTTCAGTTGAAAAGTAGCCTATGTTTTATCGCAGGCTCTAGACCATCTGTGTACCAAATTTCATTACAATAGGTTCAGCGGTTTGGCCGTGAAAACGTAAAATTATAAAAAGTTTCAACCCCTCGCACAATCTTTTAGGGGTTGAATTAAGAAAAAATGTAGCATATGTCCTTCCTCAGGCTCCAGATCATCTGTGTACCAAAATTCGTTCTAATCGGTTGAGTAGTTTTAGCGGGTTGGAAAGACGGACAGACAGACAGTGTCACTTTCGCATTTATTACATTAGTATGGAAGTATGGATTGTAATAATTGTTGAATCGGCGTTGTTGAAAAAGAATTCAATGATCAATCTTCAATGAATGTTTAAGTTTAATATCGAAACTTTTCAGACGATCCACGATTCAGGGTCCAACACATTAATTTTAAACTGTTAAAGAATAAAGACAACTTTTATTTTTTTAGTTCTCTCAATGACCCTGGGTGACCTGGCTGGTAAGAATAAGGGCAGTAAGAACGGTTTCGATATATAATTATGGACTTGATATTAATAAATAAATAAATAAAATACAAAAGATAATACCTAAACCTAATTCGTATAATATTTAGGTAACCAACATTTTCAATATGTGTCTTATTCGATATTTAACACGAAATGAAATAAACCAGAATTCAGACATTAAGAGTAATTCGCCTAACATTTCTGTCTCAGGCTTCAGACAGTCTGGAAAATAATAAATTATTATTAGTGAAATGTAATGTCGGTCTTTCAAATAGCGAGCTGTCGCTTTCTTATGTGAAATAAAATCATTTTAGTTTTTTAAGGTTTTTTGTGTTGTCAGTAGGATTACTTACTGGCAGTTTTATGAACTGTATTTTTGTTGGGTCCTACGATTGGCAATCAAATGGACATTTTCAAGGACGATGGTTACAGGGATGTAGGGTAATACCTGTAGCCATAAGCACTCGTGATAAGTCTCATGAATGTGTTACAGGCCTTTATAAAAGCAATACAGTGCAAACAGCCTTAAACAGCGTAATGAAGCGCCATCTCTGTCGACATGATAAGAGCTAGCGCTAGGTTTTAAAGGAATTTTTCCCTGCACCAGAAGGCACATTTTGGCCAAACGATATTAGATTGTTTAAATACCTTAATAATTATGAAGTTGTTTTAAAATTGGGAAAATAATGCATATTAGCACGTACTTTTCTCTCTCGGCTCTAAAATTCAATAATAAAATGACATCATGAATACTGATTGAATTTTCAATCAAGTTTCTCGAATTACGTGACAAGCAACCCTTAAGTAGAACATAGTTTACATACTGGCCATGTATGAATAACATTCTTGTATTCATTGGACATTTGATTGGGTGGCGACCTTTTTCTTTTATAGGAAACTTTGTTTGAAATAGATCTGAATAAAACAGTGGAGCCTTGATCATTTGGTTAGCTGGTCTTTCTTATTGAAGTCGGTGACACGAATACTGAAGTACTAAATTGATTGTCGGGCTTTCGGGGTTGGAAATAGTGTCTTAGGGTAATTCCTGTTGGCGTCTCGCCAGGCTCACATGATAATTCACTAGATTGTACGGTTTTAGAAAAGCAATAGCGTTGATTGTGGGTGATATCCTATATATGAATGACATGTCACTTTGGTTATGAACGGCATTTGTTCTGAATAGTTTATGTCCTTGCGTTTGGTTAGTCCTTGAGTATATTAAAAGTTATGGTAATAATAATAAATTCCTGTGTTTTTTGGAATTCTTATCATAAATATAGTGATGTTATTTTTACTTAAATTGTGCTCTCTCGTGTTTTGTAAAAAAACAGACGGTTTAAATGTATTATAAAATTAATCAGTTTTGTGGACCGAAATGTTAGATGTTATTAAGCTTGGAAACTCGGCTTTGCTCAATAATCCCTGTGAAAACGTGTAAAACAGAAAAATTAATTGTACGCTGCCAGTGTTGAAAATTAGTTCAAGGGGCAATTTGAAAATTCTACGAATAGCCGTTTCAAAAGGTCCGCGTGAAAAGCCTTCAAATTGCTTAGGATTTCGGAATTTCATTGTACGAGTAATCCAAAATTGCTTTATTAATGCGAAAATAGTTTATGTAATTCGATTGGAAATTCGTCTTTCGTAATTGATTTTATTAGTTATAGTAGTGAGTAGTCGTGTTCTTTGGTTTTGCATGTATCAAAATTTTACCGTTTTATTCGGGTTACTTAATCCCTACTAACATTATAAATGCGAAAGTAACTCTGTCTCTCTGTCTTTTATGATTTTACGCCAAAACTACCGAACCGATTGCAATGAAATTTGGTACATAGATGGTCTAGACCCTGAGATACAACAAAGGCTTTTAAATTAAAAAAAGGGGTAAGGTTTATAAGTTTGCCATACGTCCGTGAATTGCAAATAATATAATATTCCCCGTGAGATTATTATCGATTGATAAATATATTATGTAAAACAAAAGAGTTTAAAGAGTTATAACGTAAGCTATACATAATACACGTGATAATAAAAAAAATATCACTATAATGTATAAAAATTTACTGCGCAATAAATTTTAAGCAAATCCACAAACTACGTGATATAACACATTCGTTGAATAGAACGAACCATTTTTAACAGGTCACATTAAACAATTTTTATATGACTTGTTTGCATAATAAATCGGTGTTTTCATACAAATTTTAAGTATGAAAAACTTGAATGTTTAAATACGTATTTAGCGGAACAACGAACAAAGGGATTTTTTAATGAAAATATTTTCATATAAAACCTATTTGTGATTTATCTTATTTGCTGCGATGTTCGATTCTGTCCTAAATTTAAAAACAATTAAATTTGTGCTTTCGTTTTTGTGTGTAGTATTACAAATTAGATAGTTAAACTTGTTTTATATTGCACATCTATAAGTGTTGTCATTTTAAATAATATATACTGAACATACTTAAAACTTAGAATATCCTAAGCAAGGGCAACACTAAAACTACCCGTTGCTCCGTGTTTTAGCAGAATGAAACATCTTGAGGTTTCAGTCAGTTCGATTCCGATATAACATGCTGCAATTCCTGCACATATGTATGAGCATTATCGCTTGATAAAGAAACACTTCTTTATTACATTTTATAAATTTTCGAGAACATTCGATTACATAAAAATAGTTACAAAACTATACAAATCACAAAACTACACGCTAGATTAGATCACCTCGAAATAAATTACGTAGACGATGATTTCATCAAGAACACTTCATAAAACAACCCAACTTCATACAAGAACAATATCGTATATAAAGTCTAGCAATACAAAAAAGGGGCATAAAATGTTAACTGTACGTTTAATCTGACCCAACAGAGTATCATAATTATCCTTACAGGCGAACATAAAGTGAGCCGATCTTCCGAGCCGGCTATAAACTCTTTTTATAGCTTATACCCTGTCACTTCTACTTTTCCATTAGCACTTGCAAAGTAAGTGGGGATAACGATGTTCTTTGTTGATAATTAAGTGTTGTTTTTGTGTTATAGTTGAAAGCCAAGGCCTATACGGCAACGATTGGGAAACTATTGGGTAAGAAATTTTGGTTACATTTTCAAATTGCGATTAAATTTTATTTTAAAGGGTCGCTGATATGACTTACATTAAATAATGTTAATATAATTGTACAAGTATATTAATAATTAAATGATTGGTCAGAATATACCTCGGTCAGAGCGTGAATAAGTACATAATTAAGTTATATAATACACTAGCTGTTGCCCGCGACTCCGTCTGCGTGGACTTTTATATAAACTTTGACCCCCCTTCCCTCCCGTATAATCCTTTTTTCCTACATTTTTTCATACAATGTTTTTCCCGCTTTCTCCCGTTCCCGTGGGAATTTTGCAATACCCTGTTGCAAATAACCTTTGAGTTTACTAAGGTACCTATATGCCAAATTTCAAGCGTCTAACATAGCGGTTCAGATTTTTTCATATAAATGTTTTTTCCCACTAACTCCCGTTCCCGTGGGAATTTCACAATATCCTGTTGCAACTAACCTTTAAGTTTCCTAAGGTATCTGCATGCCAAATTTCAAGCGTCTAACTTAAGCGGTTTAGATTTTTCATACAAAAGGTTTTTCCTGCTAATTCCCGTTCCCGCGGGAATTTCGGGAATTCCTTTCTTAGCGGATACCTACGTCATAACACCTACATTCACTGCAAATTTCAGCCCGATCCGTCCAGTGGTTTGGGCTGTGCGTTGATAGATCACTATGTCAGTCAGTCAGTCACCTTTGAATTATATAGATATATATAGATAGATATATACCTTATATATATGTATTATATACATTTTAGCATAATGGGTACACATAGCTATGATCTAAGGAAATACCCCAAGAGTTAGGTAAAAATGTAGAATAATAATCACTTTCCATTTATTTAGTTTAACATTATTTAACAAACTAAAAAAATGTACATAGCTTACCCTAGTTAGTTTTCAAATTAAAAAGTCAAAAATAACTTTAGTAATTCCATAACTACCAAGTATTTTATATTTACGAAATACATTATTTAAAGATCAAACACGTCGTAATCATAAAAACTAACGCGTTTACGGAATGAAATGGAAAACTTCAATGTCGTTAAAATAATATTAGCGAAGACGTAACGTCCCAAAATGTCTCGAAAAGGCCCCGATGAAGGTCACATAGATTGATGACCAGATATCTGGACCCATCAAGATCGAATCGAGACATGAATTAATTGCTTTTTATTTAAATTGATAGATTTAAATCCTAAGCGTTATTCGAAAAAGGACGACTTTAATTTATAAAAACATAGGTCAATTGACGCTAAATTCTGCATAGCATTTATAAATTTGTCACAAATATTTTTCTTCTTTATATAAACTAAATGTTTATATAATCCTAAAAATACGAGAATTTGAGAGAAATAAAGGACTTTGAGACTTTTCTCACAAAAACCAAAAGTGAAACTGCACGAGTAAGGTGCTGCTAATTTGTAATATTTGTAAGTTAAATCAATACATATTACATAGTATGAAACAAAGCCGCTATCCACTGTCTGTCTGTCTCTATGTATGCTTAGATGTTTAAGACTAAGCAACGGATTATGATGCGGTTTTTTTAATAGATAGAGTGATTCTTAAGGAAGGTTTATATATATAATATATGTATAATATATGCGAACAAACAAGTACATAATAAAATGATTTTCAAATATATTTAGTACTTAGCAAATGCCCTCAAGAATGTTCCTTCGGTTGACGTGACTAGGGCGACAGTGATTAAAATAAGCTTAGCCAACTTCTATTCTGACTTGCAATGAGGGATTATTTTACTATACAGTTCAAACTATATTTTAACAAAATAACAATATGGCTGAAATTCATCAAAGGTAATTTGTAATAAGGATTTGTATAGCTTTCCAATTCTCGATATCTGATACAAAATACCCATACCATGCTCAATGCAATTCGAAGCTCAAGCTTAAAGATTTCTATGAACGGTTACTAATTTAGTAATTAATGATTGTTCATATTCCTACAAGTAATATTTTCTGCCTGTTTGTCCCAGACGACGGTCAGTCAATCTGACCTTGGTAGGTCCTTAAAAATAGGGTGAATCATGATATGGAAAAGTGGTCATGGCCGCCCATGAACACTCGTGGAGTTTGGCAGCAATGGAGCGGGTTATCGGCCTTTTAAAAATTTACAGTTCGTTTAAAGTAAAAGTGTTTCAATACAATTTCTACCGTATAATAAGGCAATGGCTGTTTTCAAAAGGACATAACGAGATCTCGTTAGATACTATATTTTCGTGTAATTTTCCAAAAGGGCTAAATGGCCCGCATTTTTCTCACAACAATGAGGCATGGTCCGCCCAATACGTGTCCGAATCGCTTATATTTACAATAGAGTCGCGTTTGTGGAGTCACTGGTGCGGAGAATCATGGAGAATGGCTTTGGGAAATAGGGTATGGGTACTCTTATTTGTCAATGCGTTATAAAGCTTGTTAGGGAGTCTTGAAGCCAAAATATAGGAGCCCTTTTTAAAGTTCGTCTTTTTATTTTGTTGTACATGAAAAAGCAATAATTGCCGAGTTTGTGTTCGGGATTAGATAGATAATATTTTCAATACATTGGTTCTTTTGTGCGAAGTTTGAAAGTATTTAACAAACATACAATGAAGGTAAATAGCAGTAACTTGAGAACGACTGATGTGAAATAATGATCTTTGTTGTCTTGTATGGAACTTTGAGATGACTTTGAATGAGTTGAACACGTAGTGTAATCAATATATTATATTAGTATAGTATCAATATTTCTTGAAATATAATTTTTATTTTAAATTGTACTGCTTCTGAATCTCTAGGTTATTATAAACCACGATGTGATGTTGTATCATTAGCGAACGCGACCGTTTTTGGTTTAATTACGTTCAAAATATTTCAATTAAGAATTTTTTCTCCGACGAGTACGGAGAATCAGGAGAGTAAATTATAATTAACGTTTAAATAATATCACCTTTTTCTTAGATATATTTTCTAGTAATAGTCTATGTACATGGGAAGTTTTTTTTAATAGAAAATGGTCGAGCCTTTTGATCGAATACTAAAAGGTAATTCTGTCTTAATTACAGTCGTAGATGCGTTTTTATTGATTGAGTTAATGTTGTTTTTTGCGCATACGTTTGTTCTACCGCAACGCCTAAACGCAATAAGATGTATCGATTTCAAAGAAGTACCATTAGTGGTACCATTTTTACGTGACCTAAGATAAATTGTAACAGTAACTTCATATGTGATTTATTTTGTATACCTATATATAAGTCAAAACATGTTTAAAATCCAGTCATAAGCTGGATCATACTTTTAGGCTTTTTATCATCATTAGCTAATGTACAATAGTAATCCTTACTGTGAATGTATGCTAACATTCTGCTTGACAAAAAGCCACATACATTTCTGAATTTACTTTGCAAAAACATCCATTACTTTAAAACTACTTCCACGGTCCGCCGAAACATGATGCCCAAAATATGCTTTCAACATGTCAAAAATATTTGCTCTGCGCTGTATCGTGTTTTCAATTATGCTGAAACGCTCCTTTCATGGATGAGTCGATCCATCTTCAACGTAAACATTGGCAAAGGGCCAGTGAGAAGCTAAATAAAACTGCCTTCGGTTTGATACAATTACTTACTGTTATAATAATACACTCTTACTATAGTGGATATTTGGACAACTGTGTATGGGAGAGACAAGTTTGATTGTGTTGAAAAGCTGGGGTTGGATGTTTATAAATGTTTTGTGAAGATAAGTGAAAACATGCGTATCGAGGACTGTATAATATATACTTCGAATTGTAGGTTTTTTGTTCTTAGCTTCATGGCGCTGTAGACGCTCCTAAGTACCTATACGGTTTTAATTTAAACTGAATTCATTTACGAGTATTTAAAATAAAGGTGGACGGATGAACTGAAAATATGGTATGTCTTTTTGCCCTTTTGGAACGTAACCTTTATAAAATTTGAAATGGGATATAATATAAATTTATTATTCTGACAGTTTTGACCAACAGTACCTCTAGCATAATTTCATTCATATAATATTGAGGTACATAATCTTACTAATTACATCTAACACGAAAATATTTTTAAATATACATACAAGTATAATGAAAAATAAATCTGTTGTATAAGTTTCCTATTATTGTTGAGCAGTTTTTATTTTCCCATATTAAAAATATGAGGAAACGTCTCGTAATAAATTTACCCTTTTCAAAAGATGTATCCAACGATATCTCACTTGGGTAATATGTTTGAAAATACTTTACCCTTAGTAGATAATGCAATCTATCGATGTAACATATTATATAGACTCATATTATATGACGGTCAAATAAACAGGTTCGAATTTTGACAATTGCTAGAAGCCTTGTGAAGCTCGCAAAGAGAGGGAAAAATATTCTATACAAATACATGATGTCAATCAAATCAAGTACCATTACTATAAGTCAGTTTTATATGATATGATGATACTGCTTCTGTTTACGTTGATTATATATTTTGCAACAAAGAAAAATTTTACACACAAACATATTTTTTACAGTTGTCTTTTATTGCGTATGTGTATTTAAAACTATAAAAATCGGATAGTTATTGAGAACGCTTCGGCGTCTGACACGAGATGTGTTTATGTAGTTATAAGTCGGTAGCGACACGTGCGAAGACAATATACCTGGTCCGCCTCTGCCGATGTTAATGAGTATTCATAATTAATAAAAAAGGATTTCACAACACAAAAAAATCATTAAAGAGGTTTGACAGTTGATAATTCATGTATATTATATATAAAAGTATTGCTTCTGATTTGTCTTCTATAGCTCTCATATAATAAGGTTTGAAGAACTTTAATATTATAAGTACATATGAGATATCAAATGGAACTTGAAGTTTTCTTATTTCACGAATGAAATAGCTTCGCATTGATAAAGATATTTAGTTGAATTCTTCAAATTTCTTATAAAACTTTGGACCGATTCGGTTCAGAAGTCGTCGACACTCAAACTTCCAGCCATTTGAATAACAAGGGAAACCTTTTTTCTTCAATGTCTTTTTTGCCTTTCCCGGTTTTCGTTGAGGCCGATTTTCTTTTCCTTTTATGTGAAGTATCTGTTATTGTTTTAATAGAAATTGCGGAACATTTGCAATTTTGCAAATTTTTATCGCCGCCATAAAAGTTTTCAAGTTTTTCATTGCAATATAAAATGGTATTCGTTTTTTATTAATATTATAAAAAAGTAATATTTTTGAGGTTGTGAAGTTTATAGGTCATCTCAATTGTTATTTAAAATTAATTTGTATAGACTGATCTATTAATTGAAGCTATAATAATTAATAACATAAAAATAGATTTGACTGCGAAATTTTCGAGACATATCTTGTTTCAATAACATAATATATATACGAGTATATAACATGTTTATACGATATGTGAATAAAAAGTCAATGACAATATAATACGCACCCATTACTGAACTAGGAAAAAAGTGAGAAGGCGGTTTCTACATACATATACATTTTAAATATATAGTAATTAAATAACGTTATAATTTATTTTGAAGTGTACCCAATACTATCTATTTCGAACTAGCGGTATCGGTACTTTACTATCTATACAAAATCTAAATAAATATTAGTCTTAAAACGTTTTGGTTTTCTAACTTTTTCCTGTGTTAAAAACGTTTTAATAACAACTGTTTTCCTGTTTGCATTTTTCTCTGTATGAAAATATTTGTGTTGTTTCGAAACAGGTTACAAATTTTCATTTCGAAATTCAGATTTTTTATTACCATGTTGATACATTTATTGTAAATAGTAACATGTTTTTCTTTTGTTGCAGAAATTCATGAAACGCCAGCTTTAAGTAAGTATAGTAAAGAGCTATTTATTTATAAAGTACTAGCCTCGCTCCGCGGTTTCTTTATACAGGGTGTCACCTATCTACATACCGAATTTCAACTAAATCGGTCCAGCCGTTTTTGCGTGAAAGAACAACAAATATATATCAATACATACATTCTCACAAACTTTCACATTTATTATATAAGTAGGATAAACCATTCACATACACTTATGTTTTCATGTACCAATGAAATCCCTTCTTATTTGAGAAATGCCACTTTACTCGCACAAATTTTAGGCTCACAGTATAGATTTGTTTTATACAATACAAGCCATTTTCCCCGCGTTTTTACCCCCGCAGTACCCCCTACGGTACCTAAGCTACGTCCCTTCCCAATTTCACGTAACGTAGGCACGTTTAGCCGTTTAGGCTGTGTGTTGATATGTCTGTCAGTTTCTCCTTTTATAGTTTTAGATTTGTATAATGTTTTCTAGCTACTATACTTGATTATAATGTATCGAAAGTCCTATTATATAAGATTAAGGTGTAGTTGAAGAGTTACTTTTAAATCAGGTCAACTCAAAATCTGTTCAAGAAGGAGTCACAAAGCAAAACGTAGAAAAAATCATTTCAACCATTTGTAGGTGTTTAACATTTATAGTCAAATACCTGTTATTATAGCATAGTATATACAAATTACTGTATATTATAGCAATGTTCCGGATAGCACTTTATTGGTTATGAGCTGGCGTTTTTCTTACTATTAATAAACGGGTAGTATTTAACCTTGCCTCAATTTATTCAAGTTTTCTTCAACTAATTTTACCTTTCATCTGCCATATATACTAATTGTGCACCAAAATGTGTTCATCAAAATATTTTAAAATGGGCACCTATTTAATAACAATTGCAATTTCTAAAAAATAATGTTGCACCTAATTATAAAAGAAGCCTTTATTTTTTTAGTTTTACTTAATATAATGTACTGCAAAATATATTAAAATCAGACACCAAT
>DWAJ01001503.1:0-21917 GCA_018238005.1 Eurema mandarina | reverse complement strand
CCGTTATCGCAATAGGCGAACAAATATTCATTCCATTAAATTAAAATTTGATTAAAATTAAATAAAACAGAGTGAATAATCGTAAAGACGCACAAAACATACACAAATACAAGTTAAAATGTTCAAAATAAATTAATATAATTAAAATATATGAAAAAAAAACAAATAACAAGTAAACACAATAACGGGGCCCAAAAAAGACCCCGCCGTTTTAAAAGAAACCATGCAAATGAGACATGCAACGCACAAAACGGCAGAGAGTCAATAAAACCCCCGCCACCACACTCATAACTCCCTGATATTTAGAAACCTTTCACCGCGCTCAAAGTAACGCTAAAGCATTCTTCTGCGATTCTGCGATGACAAAGTATCCCAACGTAAAAGAATGTTCTTCACCCATCAATGGATCGTCTCATTATATCCTGGACAAATGAACGAGCCCATCAATGAAACCGGTCTATGTACAGAGGTTGCGATTTGCAAGTCGGTACATCAGCATAACTCTGAATATTTTGCTCAGATTTGACTTTAAAATACATTGCAACCGCCTATTGAGAGCTACCGACTCGAGTCCTCTCGTTATTTTGATGGTAACTCTTTGTGATTGATATCGCAGTGTTACAGAAATAAACGTTATATTTTTAAACAACATTAAAGTATTGTATTTTTAGTTTTACAGTCTTGTAACTAGGGGAGTTTTTTAAATGAATGTAGAAGTGTGGATGGATAGAATATAGGATGGGGTAGACCCAAAAAGTATGAATGGATTGTGAGAAAACCGATATGAACTTTAAATATATATATAATATATATTGAGATGACGGCTGATAGAACAGAATGGATGAACAAGCCATGCTCAGGCGGCTCTAATTAATGGCATAAGGACATAAATAAGATCAATATTTTGTATTGTAAGTTATTTTGTGTCTCTTACCAAAGCTCTTGAAAAATTTAGCTTATTAATTTATTATACAACCCTTCTAACAAGCTTCTTCTATAGTTGCAATGTGTTCCAAACGTTTTATACGCCGTTCCAAAACCAACCAACCAACTTAATTTTAGTTTAGTTTCTGAGTTATGGAAGTGATTGTATTAACGCCAACTGCAACGTATATTATAATATTATTGCGTATGGCAAAATTTAAACAGCAAAGGATTTTATTAAAACTGAATTATTCAACACAAATTGGTAGGAAGGCTTGTTTAGATCGCATATTATAACGCAATGTAAGCAAATCAGATTCCAAAGGCAACTTCGTAATAAGTTTGTATCAAGAGGTCATGCCAAGAAAGCGTTATTCAAATAATTTTATAATAAACAACCTTAACCCTGCAACAACAAGAGCGCAACGCAAAATAGGTCTGAGGGCCGAACGTGCCCCGAATACTTTGCGGATTAAGAATTTGACTTTAAAATTAAGGAGATAAACCCGATGCTGCGTATCCTTAAATAAGGAATTGATTTTCAATAAGCACTCTTGGGGCTGTTTTGATAACGCTGTTTTTATTGCCGGCTCTATCTTATTTGCACACCTGGGAACACTTATAATTCGATATAAATACCACTTCGTTACGACCCACTTCGCGAATATTACTTAAGTGCTAAATTCTTGCATAAATCTAAACTTTTCGATTTCGCTCGCATTTTGTTAATTAAGGTTTTAAATATATTGCAATTTATCATGGCGACAATAATTTACAACTATGATACTGCGTATATATTATATATACTTATTGTTATATAAATCCAATAAAACACATAAATGTGAAATGAGAGCCAAGTTCAATATCATGATAAATGCCTAGGTTGTTGACTTTAACGACAAAAGAAGTGAGATCTAAATGAGTGCCAAGTTCAATGGTCAGTCCTGAAATTTTATTTATAAGTAACAGTATAACATATCATACTCATATCTTCTTATAGTATCGTATAGTAACGTAGCCTAATGTCGTTCTTCTAAAATCAATACACAGCACTAATTGTACTATCTTACCTGTAAAAATAAGCTTAAGGGTCAAGGCGATTTAGAATCGATATGCCAATGGAGATAGTGTTCAGACAATCAAAACTGTATAAAACCAAAACTACATGCATATGTATGTCTTCATTACATAGTATAAAATAAAGTCGCTTTCTTTTGTCTGTCCCTATTTATGCTTAAATCTTCAAATATATGAGGATCTTATGCATTAGTCTACAGCCCAATCTTAAGTAGATTAGTAGTTTATATCATAGTAGTATATAGTATCATAGTAGTCTTGAGCCAAATCCGTTCAATAATTTTTGCGTGATCCGGCTCGAAGGACCATAAAGGATGTAGCGTCCTTGCTCGACTGCTACACACTTTGGGTGTTGCAATTAAACAACTTCTTGATATTATATAAAAGATATATAATTTCTTGATATGATAAGATCTATGTGTGAACACGCGCGATCGCCTTGATAAACCGACGCGAACGAACTGATTTTAAATAATAAATTAATATGCATGCTAATTACGCTGACTATGGAAAAAGATACAATTGTACGATTTGGATCGTACAAGAGCAAAACGCCCATACACCCTTAGAAACTTTGGAATTTATAATATCAGTACGGATTTTTACCTGAAAAGATTGATTTGAGGGTCAAGGTAACCTTAGTAGCGATTTGTCAGCGCATAGACAGTGATTAAAACGGATCATTTGGGATCGTTTGAGAACTTCGATTTGTCACAAACTTGACTTCATTACTTAGAAAGTTTGTCGGGTAAGCTCCTAGCAAAAGTTGCGTGTTATATATTTTTATATATGAGGAGTTAAACAGTGTCTTGATGATGTAAATGTTATATTATTTACGAAATAACGCTTTTATGAAAGAGAATAACGATCTGAAAATTAAATTAAATTAATGATCGAGCATTGTTTTTAAGACGATTTGGTATTCGTTATTTAGTCACCTTTAAATGATATGAAGCGATATTATATGTATATTACGCTCGTATACGATTAAACATAACAAATAAAGCTCTCATAACTATGTCAGGGACAACATATTTGCATAGGTTCATACGCTGTAATAACGAGTACAATAAAGTTTACCTTAAAAGAGTTTTCTGTATAAAATGTTAGTAAATCCGAGTTACGGCCATCGTAAGTTGTTATAAGCGCAGTATTCAAAATGGGAAGTTATTGCGTCGTGTTTTTGCGAATCTCGCTCGCATAGATTAAGACACATATTCGATAACTTGCCCGTTGTATGTACCATAATCACAATATTGCACGGATAAAAAATGCTTTAGCTTAAAACAGTATAGGCAATTTAACATGGAGATTTAGTATTTCAATATAGAGCTTTAATAATAGGACTGTCAAAACGTTTTTACTTTATATTTATTTTTCATAAAACAAACAATATAAATGTTTTTAAAAATCCCGCCAAACTGCGCAGTAGTTTGTCGCCGGAAAAACGCTTGTTTATAAAATATTATGTCTTTTAACTATCAATACAATATACTATCCCCCCTTATATAGTCACTATTAAAATCGGTTCAGCAGATCCCAAGAGTAATCCTTACAATTTAACAATTAAACAAACTCACAAAATTCACCTCTTTATAATCTTGGTAGTTTTTTTTTTGTAATAAGACAAATTGTTAAAAAGTAAGTATTATCTCAATTTCACATCTTATAATCACTATATAAAAAAATAATTAGACGCATTGGAATGTACGCTTCTCCTGTACTAATGGGAGGATTCTCGACCAGTCGAACCATTGACTTGCCGGTCGTTAACTTTCAATGGTTGGATATCGTGATGTTATGGTAATACTAAGTCTCAAATAAATATCAAAAGCACTTTTAGAACTCGCATAAGTACTGGTCGCTACAACAGGCAACAAAGGAATAATAAAAGAACACAGCAATTAAAATATTGATGTGCCGCGGGAATGAGTAAATTGATTCGATAAATCGTCCTCGAAATCTATTAAATGCCGTTAAATGGGTTAAGATCTGGCTTCAGGAGTTAATGTCCAGTGGGGCCATTCAATACATCCGGGTAAGTGGACCGTTACTCGGACCATATCCGGCAAACCGGGAAAAAACGGATTAAAACGTTACGTTAATGGCGGCGCCGTGAAAAGTGACGCTATTATGGGGCTTGATTTCTTTCTTTGTTTTTGGTTCTCGTAAGCTGATTGTAGTAAGAGTACCTTGAAGGTTACATGTCTTAGGTAACGTTGGAAGGAATTCTATATTAAAATGAATTCCTAAATATATCTGTATAAGGGATATTCAGAATTATAACAGACTATACCTCACAAATCTTCTCAAAACTTATGCAATTTAAAATACGGTTAATTTGTGGGGTTAAAGTATGTTTTAAAGCCAAACGCCTAAACCAATATCTTTTAAACGAATCTTTCTCGAAATAACACATACCAGAATAAATTTAGTATTGTTTGAGCTAATAATTATAAGCAACGTCATTACACATTCCTGTCCTACATTCGACAACACAACGAGAACATTAGTAAGCCCAAAATGCTTGTCAGTAAAATATTACATTACATATGCTCGCAAGTAAAAAGCATCGAAGCCTTAAATTAGTTCGCAAACAATCCACAGGGATACACGCCTTCCCCATTCTGGCCACGTACGGGAGGTTCGCGCGAGAATTTTACTTATCTTATCTCCTACAAGACTAGGGATATTTCAAACCGCTATTGCTGTGTTGGGGAATTTTCGATTATTCCACTGTGAAAACGATTCGAATAAAACGACCGTTTCCGTTTCATTTTTAGGCTGCGAGCTCTGGTTTTGCGTATGACTTGTTTTCGTATAGATATAGGGGAGAGATTTTTATTTGGTTGCATTGGATTACGTATATACAATTTGTACAGTGCGTAAAATATTTTTTAAACGAAACTCTTTTAGTTTGTAACCGAAAAATATAAGTTATACGTATATATGCTTTCTACTGCACCAAATTAGTCAAAATTAAAGATGTCGAAAACAAATACATCTTCATACAAATTGGCTACATTCAGTATACTTTTGAATCGTCACAGTATATTTAACAAAACAATAATATACTACTGATTATTGTACATACTTGCTACAATTACCAATAAACAACCATTACAAGTCATACATAAAAAGGGTCACTGTCCTGCTAGCGTTAGGTAAACAATAAATAATGTTACAAGGTTTTTTGTCCTCATTATGATGAAGATGATTCAAATAAAATGTACGACACATATGATTGAAGATATGAATTTGTTTTGTTCGTTAATTTCAAATAATTTCAGTTAGGTTATCATCTTATAAAATAATGTTTTCACTCACTTCTTATGCTATAAGTATAAAATTAGTATATTAATTAAATGTCCTAGCTTTTTGTAAGCTATAAGGAATACAATTACACTGAGTTCAGAGTCTGTAGTGATGATAAGTTATTGAAAAGCCGAAGCAGGTAATTTTATTTTCATTGTAAGTGAAAGTGAGGTGGGATACAAAGTGAATTAGTGAGAACCTTTTAGATAATAGGGTGGTAATGCTGCCTGCGTTAATATTTGAAAAACCAAACCTTCCATAAATATTATGAAACTAGGGCTGTGTAATATAATCGTTCTGGCCTAGCATCCACATTCAGATTGTAACAATTTCCTTCTATTTTTGGCATAACGTCTATTCCAGGCACGTTCATATTTGCAAGAATGGGTTCTTGTCCTCAATTTTTTATAGTTTTATTTAAAGGGTGGCAGGTGTTTTGTTTTTAAGTTGGTTTTCATTTAAAAGATTAATTTATTCGAAAAACAATAATTGGTATTAAAAGTTTTTTCGGCAACTAATTAAGTTATACAAACTTAACCACATTGTTTATTATTTGAAACCTTTCAAGCAATTTGATTAAGAAATATTTGATGGAATTAACTCGGTAATGATTCTTTTCTTATACAATGAAGTGAGAAGACGAACTGGACGTACTCCTGATGTTAAGAGAAACGCCAGCCCATAACCAGTGCAGTGCTACCCGGAACTTTGCTAAAGCTAAACTCCGGACAGAGGCACTACATCGACGCTCCACTTTGAGTCACAAGATGCTAAGACTCATTGGCCCAGTAATCACGCATTATTATCATTATTAGACGTCTCATATTATAGCATGCAAATGCTGTACCTATCATTAAAGTTCAAATTTCTATTTTCACCCGAAATTAACTCAAACTTTAATAACAGATTCAGTTGTATTTTAGTTCGTATATCCAAACGTTACTTTGCTCCATAATCATACTCATGTATAATGATAAATTTTCTATAGAAAATAATATTAATTAATGTTGATAGAACTTGGATTATATTATTTGTTATGGACAGCAAGAATCAGTAGTAATACAAAGTAAAATAAAATGCCTTTTAAATCACGTCTCACTCGCCCCGAAGCAAGTTCTTTAAAGGTCTATTTCTGTACTTTTCTTCAGAATATTCCAATAAAAGTAAGGAACGTGTACATTTTATATATAAATAATACAAGAGAGACGTCATTTATCAAATAAATATGAATCGAATAAAAATATACGTTGTGTTGTAAAATGTAGGTAAAACATTTGATTGAATCTATCCGAATAATATTCAGGAAGACTTCCTTCCGAAAATTTTAATGGTCCATACAACAATTGTGACGATATAAAACTATAAAAATTTGTTCATAGTAATATGGATTTGTATCTTTAGAGTCATTGTCAAAGTTATTTTGTGTTAAATTAGTTCCTATTTCCCGACCAGCAGCGGATATCTACACGCGTTGGTCGGATATTGGAACTTAATTTAAGCAATCGAATAACCGACAAAAATCTGCATCAAGGATAAGCCCTAAGCTATGTGATTCAGTTTTATCTAGTAAGTTTTTACATTCTGACATATATGCAAGTGTCCCCAGTTTTGAGAATTAAGCAGTAAGTATTTTATAAATACGTTTGTAGCTTACAAAATGCGATACTAAATTAGATATTTCGTATTCAAATACTGTTGTAACAGCGCAAATGGAAATTCTACGAAAGGGGTTCTTGGAGCGAAACGTATATACGTGTATCTTGTATATAACTTGGCACGTCATAAATCAAAGATTGGCCTGGGGCAAATTAATTCGCACAGACGCAAGAGATCGGGGGTTAATGTGTTTTATGACGTCACACGGCGGGCTTCCTGAAACTCGTAACGGATTTTACACTCTCAGCGAACAATAAATCTCCAATTATTTTCTGCTAGAGATTGCTGTACGATTTCATTTGTAATTTGTCAGGCTTGTTACCTGCCGTAGAGTAATGGGTCGTCGCGTTTGGAAATGTTAATATGCTAACTCATTTAGTGTTTCAGTTATTCAACCCACTTCAAAAAGGAGGAGGTTATCAATTCGACTCGTATGTTTTTTTTTTCTATGTTTGTTACGCGATAACTCTGCCAATTATGAACCGATTTGAATAAATCTTTTTTCGGCACATAGGTAATACGTCAAGGATGGTCCCCTTCTTTGGGGATGAACATTTTTATACGCACGTTTTTATTTTTTTTTAGGTTAATTATTTACAATTTATAAAACAATGTCACTCGTCATAAGAAAAACGTCAGCCAACAAATAGACAACCAGACCTTATAACTTTAAACCTAAGTTGCAAGTTATTTAATAAAAATGTTCTTTGGCTGGTAACGGTATTGCCGAGGTAAGGTGATCAACAGTGATCAAAGGGAATCGCTCGGGACAAACGCAAATTGGAATCACTTAGCTCAAACATAAGTTCATGAAAACTTTGCGGATTTAAGTTTTAGCATTTGCGCCGTCTAGACGAGAATATTGGGCGTCTGTGAATTTTATATTTCCATACATGATTTAAAAGACAAATTATATGTACGTATTTTGATTTATTTATGTTTTGCGTAAGCGAATTAACGTAACGTTTGGGTTATGTCTAGAGTGGGATTTAATTTTGCCTAGTAGAAACTTACTCATATCAGAAATAAGGCAAAAGTATATGCAACTACAATTCAGTGGAATGCATAAGTAGAATGAGAATAAGCCATAGATAAGGTGATAAAAAAGGAATATTTCTATACATTTTTACAGCGCCATCTAGTCGCATACTAAACAAACCCCCTTTGCTTGTCTCACTTACCCGATATAACATAAATTATATATGAGGTATTATTATTTGGAGCGATCATTACTAATACACTGAGTTCTGACTTCTGAATCGCGGTTATGATTTTTGAGAGACTATATAGGGCCCTACCGACCGGCCAGTGAGGTGGTCGATTGGTCAAAGATCCTCCTTTAGGTTCTGAGGAAGGTATGTGCTATCTTCTGAAAACACAATATTTTAATTTGTAAAGTATCTAAATCTGTAACTTTGAAATATTTTTAGGAAAAGTCTTTTGACTGGCTGATAGTGAAAATTAAACATATCGTACGGCGCCTTATTGAATAACATTTATATAAACGTATCAAACTAAAAATGTGTTGAAACGTATTTGCATACAACTGAATTAAGTCTCTAAATGTGTAGTTCCATGCAAATTTTATGTTAAAAGCTACCTACGTAGAATACTCGATGGAAGTTAGCAAAGTTGCTTCGTACCGACGTCACAAGCCAAATAAATGCATCCAATATTCAATCAAGAATATACCCATCTTAAAAATAGCATGAAGTATTATTATTAATATGAAATGCCAATAAAAGTGTGTGGGAATGGTATTGCATACGTTATTTAGGGGAAAATAAATAAAAATGATTTATCTGTTATTGTATTTAATAAGAAAAACTATTATTACTTTGTACATGCACTAACAGATCCAAGAAACGCTAATATATTAATATATTACATAAAATATTTAAAATCATGAAATAATCAAAGTTTAAAACAAAAGCAAAGCCACCGCTGTAAAATTATTATTAAAAAAAATGCTTGAATGTAAATCGAAACCGATCCGTTTATAGTTAGGCTACCAAGTATTTTATGCATTGACAATAAAATAAATTACAAGTATCACTATATTTTATGAACAAAAGACACAAATAATTATTTATTCTCTCAGAATTCACACATTATGTACCTACATTAAAATACAAAGTTGAACAGAACAACTGTCCGAATTCCCAAACACAAATTTGCACTTAAAATTTTAAAGCCTTATTCAAGTATCAATTTTCATTATGGTTTTGAATTCACCACTGGTTCTTATTATTAATGTTTAATTTTAAAGATAAAACTAAGTGCTGTCTGGTTACCATATTTATTGAGCAATTTCACTAAAGGGCAGGAGTTGTCAGACTGAATAAAATAAACAGCGAAAAGAATGAAGGACATTATATTATTTCAAGTAATAAATGTTTCTTTTATGATGAAGTAGCCATTTGACCACAATCACGCCTTATCGTAGCGAGATGCGGTATAATGTCTGCCTAGAAGCCTCTTCACCCTAACCTTAAAGAGTTCCACGTTAGCGACTTAATAGTATTATGAAATAAGCGTCTTTAATTTACTATAGATTATTTTTTATGATTTCTAAATAAACAAACTCCTAATAAATAGGACACATAAAATATTCTGATATAAGGTTTGTGATTCCAACTTCTTATTAAGTTACGATTTACATATCATGAGGCTATATTATGTTCTTGGTTCCTGAATCCTATAAGCTATAATTCTCTTTCAGATAATTATGCACAGTTAACGTACCTGACAGACACTGTTGAAACATTGCGAAATAAACAGCATCCGAATAAAATATTTCCCTTGTTTTTGCTTTAATTGTTAATTTATTCATAAATCAGAATTATGTATGCGGCCATATTATTTCGAAACAGCGCATACGTGTGAAAAGTCGTTTAATGCAGTTTATTAAGGATTCATTTGCAACACGACAATAAAATTTTAAAGAGTCTCCAACAATAAAAGCTTCGGTCATAAAATCGTGTCTGTGCGATAGTGAATAAAAATTTTCATAGCCTTAAGGCAAAGTTTAACTTTGAAAAACTTTAACAACCTCGTTCGCGCAGTAAATTTTTCATTTTCCGAGTTCTTGTACTTCCTTTTTAATAATATGATCTCTTAGTTCCGAGTAACAAGAAAGGGTTTTTAGATAGTAAAGTTTTGTGCATTTTAAAGCATTCCGGCGGTAGGATGTATTTACGCCTGTGCAATTCATGAGAGATTAATCCTCGCTTTTATTATTCTTATTTATATTGTGATAGCGTTGTTTTAAAAAGAAATTCTTAAATCATACACCTAGTTAACCTAGTAGTACTAATCCTCATAGTTCATTGTGAAGTTATGAGACCACTAAATTGTATAAGCTAGACGCTATACAAAAAAATCAGTCTTACGTCAAATATATTTTTTCAATTTTAACGTTATCAAAGTTTGCGGCTTAAGTATCAAAATCCGGCAAAACAGATTACCTATAATAGCTTCGGTATACAAACAATCTCAAAAGAATCTACCAGTTATCCGACCTTTTGAGCCTTAAAGTTCAATCGATATTATAAGTTTAGTGAAGAGCCCCTTAAATAGACCGAATTTATCGGGAAACTTAGTGAGTTGTTGGCGAGCAAAAACAATCGATACATATCAAAACTTTTTTAGCAAACGGTTACTGTTATCTCTTTTCAAATAGCCTTACAGTTTCCACACTTTTATAAAGAGGAAAATCCCAATGAAATCGTTAGTATAACTGTCTTTTTTATTTCACCTAGATTTTGAAAGCTTAATGCGGTTTACGTCATATTCTTGTTGACGGTCTATGTACCTAACATGTCATGTTATGTTGCTAAGAACAAGATAAAGGAAGTACCGAGATTTCAATTAGGGCTTTTAATTTTCTTTCATGACTTTAACTAAGCTTTAAAAATACCTGTCCAGGATATTGATAACCTAAAAATTCAATCGAGTATTTAGCAAGCAATGTCCTTCCGCAGCGTATAAAACTAGTCATAAAGGCACTGCATACCGGAAGAAATTCTACGAATACTGATCGTTATTTTCCATTGCCGAACTTTTTCAATAAAAACCGACAGGTGAGATTCAACTTTTTTAAATGCTATAAACGTCCCCTTAAAACTCGTTTAAACGAAAGTTAATTTGGGCCGGTCGCGGCGAAACACGTGAAGTATGGCGAAATAGCGTTTTATAAGCACATTGCGAATGTACCGAGGGTAATGCTAACTAAAGAATTTAGGATTCTACGGGGACGCTTTAAAAAGTGCAGTTGACTTTGTATTTTTCAGCAACTTCGGCGTCGCGTTTATATTTTCTGTTTAGTGGCAGCTGTTGATTTTATTTGTGAACAGACGACAAAAACTGTACGGCATTTTTGATTTTATCTGTTGCTGGTTTTGTGCTACTTTCAATGTTGAATGAAGTGAAGTTGGTAAAAATGTTTTGGATAGTAAAGTGTATGTTGCGATATTTTCTTGTTTGCATTTACGAGCGCAGTCTTAGATATTTGTTTTAAAAATTGTTGAATAATGTTGTTTCACACTTATTACAGAAAGATGGATAAAGCTATTGATAAAATATGTGGTTACCAATACAAATAATTTGTAACATTGTAACATTGTTTGCAGGATTGTGTTGATACTGGGAATATAGGAAGCTTTCTAAGGAGGGCTAAGTTTTTAAAACACCGCAATCAGTCTGAGAAAAAGAAAGTACCTATGCTTAATATAAATAAATAAACTATGTCTCCTGTTCTTTACGAGTAGATAATATTTTATAAAAAAAAAACTGATAGTTGTAATGTAATTTATTTCGGTGTCCATCAGCGTTTCGGGCATCGGCATAGTACAAAGAGGCGAACATTTATAACGGCCTGTGGGCCGGCCGACAGCAGGGAATACTGACATTATCGCTAGAGAAAAATGACATTACGTTATTCTACGATTTTTTTCCTGTTTAGTCACGTAAGGCCTTAAGTTTATTATATTAGTTCTTGGAACGTGATAATGTTGTTTTAGTTGAGAATAAATAGAGGTGTGTTAGGCTATATTTATATTATAAATGTCACGTTCGGAAGTGGTTTTATTTGTAAGTAGCAATCAAAAATATTATTTACATAATGAAGTGTTTAGTACGATGCTGTTCCTCACTATCATAGGCATTGTGAAAGCGTTAATTCTTAGTTTGCTTTGTCAGAATAAAAATAAGGTTCGGTGATAGATAGTATTATTTTCTTCACATTATTTACATTGTTTCTAATCAATGGATAACCAAGAAGGCGTTAACATTGTTTTGAAGCAATAAATGTTTGCAAACTTTAAAGAATTCAAGCAATCCGACAGCACTATGCACCTTCACAAAACATTTATACGCTACGTGACAGACTCGAGCAATCATTTATGTATAACTACAATTCTAATTTTACGGGCATCGAAATTACACAGTTCGATTTAGATACGCTCTTCCAATCTGGTTTACGATGGACCTGGGTATTGCTATATCAATGAAGTTTTAGTATGCCATAGCGATATTAGGCGTTTCATCGGCTTTTCGTTATGGTTCTCATTTCGGTGAATTTGCTCCTCAATTTAGTTGAGCGAGTGTTATCGAGATATGCTTACGTTTCGTATTGGTTTTGCTTAAGAATGTGGTTGAAAGTTCATTGAACCGTTTGTTTTGTAGTAATGAGTTCTATTATACTAATAGGTCGACAATTTGTCCTCCTGAATGTTATATATTTCAGCTTGTAATCGCCAATTTGGATTTTGTTGAAAGTTATAGAAGATTCTAAACCAGATTTTTAGATTTTCTGTGTGATCTTACTAAAAAGTCACCTGATTTAATTGGCCAGACAGGTTGGAAATAAGATACCATCTTTTAAAAAGGCTCAAAAGTGAATACCTGGAGAAAAACTGTTATCTGATACTTATATTATTTCTTTTTTTGGTGTAACACTTCTCAATTCACCTTATTTTTTCTTCGTCTATTCTTAGATTCAACAAAAATTACGACTTTAACCAACAACATCATTATTTGAATAAGCCATAAATGCCAGTGTTAAGTGTACAAAGAATTCACTCTTATCTCAAATATTTTTCCTGAAACGATTGATGAAAATTTCAAGCGAGCAACAAAGTGCAGGAGTGATGACTTGACATCTGTTGGGTAAATACATCAGGCGGCATTGTTGGCTCCTTTATGAAGAAGATAAAATATTTCCTGAAGCGACTCAAACATTGTCGGGAAATGTCTTGACGGCTAGGCCCCTGGGCGCCGTAGAAGTTACAGGCATTTGTCTATTCAATTGTTTATTTTATGTAGCATTTGTTGCATGCAGTTTCAATGATTCGATGGAATTAGATTAAACTATTTGTCTAAAGTATGATCCTCTACTTCAGGTTTTGGTTCAGTAAATATTTTGACAAAAGACTAGGGAATAACAAAATAAAACAAAATCATTTTCTTCCTGGTTAAATGGTAGTGCTGCGTTATCGCAATTTTGCCAATGTCTAGAAGTTGTAGATAAAGTAAGTTTGAGGGTCGATATTTGGTTGTGGCAACACGTGCTTTCAATACCGCAGCCAAACATCGACCCCCTAAAACAGATTCTTTAGTATTTATAACAAATGTCAAAAGTGGCATTTACATTTTACAGATTAAAAATTGTTAAGAAGACGTAGTACTGGTCGTTACAATGTTGCAAGTTTTTAAATTATATCTCCTAAATATTATTCATATTAGTGACTCAAATTGTACGATAGTTTTATTGTCGTATGTCGTAAATTATAGTAAACGTTCTAGCAAGTTCGAATCTTAATATGAGAAGATAAGAAGAGTTAGACGACGAAATACATAAGTTGAAAAGAACAAGACATTGCGCTAGAAAATTGGTTACAGAAAATTTTAGAGTATTTTATAATCATAGAAATCTAAATAATTAATGTATTATTTAGATTTCTATGGTAATTAAAACCTCTTTCTAAAGCGTGTCGTATCAAATAAAAATAATTTACAATAACTGTAAATCGCTGGCGTCCAATACTTGTACCTAAGCTGAAATTCCCGAGGCTTCACAAAGGAAACGCGGCCGTCAATGTATTGAAGAATATTTATGTTGCAAATGATTATGTACTGAGCACGTTATTGTTACAAGCCCTGAGCGTGGAGACCATTAATTTTCTTTTCACTCACAAATATTTGTATAGGTGACATAGGACGCGTATTTTGCGCAGTTATTTTCTGTTCTTTTTTTAAATTAAAATTGGAAAATTATGTTTTTTATTAAAATTTATCAAGTTATGATTATTGAATTGTGCAGTTTGGCCTGCTTGGATACGAAAGTTATCTGAAGTTAGTGCTTTAGCAGAAATTCAGCAAACTAAAGCTGAATATAATAAAGACTTGGGTATTATTTTTTACCAGTAAAGTAATAATACCTAACCAACATTGCGTGTTTTTTGTTGAACAAACTTTTTTAATCAAAAATATGATTAAATATACAGATGCCGAAGGACGAACCCATTAGTTATCCTAATATTATTCAATGACCATTTATACCAACGGTATTAATACTAGTATCAATTAAATTATACCACTATAGTAAAAAAATAATCCTACGCGAATGCAAGTTGGCGCTGCTGTTTACGTTATCAGGTGACGCGTTACTTTTATAATACCTACACTCTTATAATATACTAGCGACTTGCCCGGCTTCGCTTATATTTTTTTTTATGTCAGATAAGCAGACATTTGGCTGCGATCCTGCCTGATGGTAAGCTAAGATGCGGCCTAGGAGCCGTCATGTCTGCTTAGTAGCCTATTCCCTTTCATGTTAAAAAGATCCCTGTATCTATAAAAAGCCGCATAAGAATCAGTTGCTTAGTTTAAAAGACTTAAAACTACGCAAGCATACATACAAGAAGACATAGAAATCGACTTTGTTTTATACTATGCAGTGATAATAAAATACAACTGTAAAAATGTAATATAAAACGTTATTATAAAACACAATTACAGGGCGAGACAGTATAAAGATGAATCTGAGTGTAGCAGCTCCAAGTTTTCAGCAGAACGCTGCACGTAGCAAGATGGATAACTTAACGTTATTCACTGAAGCCATTTATCCAGACCATGAGAGAAATTACTCGTAAACAGCTACAATGGACAATATTTGTCACTACGTGTACGTAGATGGAACTTTTGGGATATTAATCGCTTGTTTTAGAGTTCTGAATGTTATAATTTTGTATGATGTTTGGATGTCAAAGTCGGTCTGAGATCTTTGTTTGAATGCTCTTCTAATTACTTGTTTCGTGAATAGTTTTAACTTACAAATTATGGTTTACAGTTTTGCGTATGATAATTTAATTTTTAATGCTAGTTGACCCGTGCCCATTTCGTTGGGTATAATTTTAACTGTCCTTTTCGGTTTTTTATATAGCCTATGACACTCAGCAATAATGTAAAAGATTTTTATTAAATCGGTTCTGTAGATCCCGAAATTACCCTTTACAATTTAACAAACACACAAACTTTACTACTTTATATATAATATAGCCAATAATATCTATGTTTGTAAGCGCCAGACTATATTGATAATATATTTAATAATTCTTAATTACTATAGGATGTTACGCGGGTGAAACTACGCCGCATAGCTAGTTTAGAGGGTTGTTAGGGGATAAAATTCCACTTCTATTAGTATTGGCACGTCGGGACACAAAGAGATCTTTTGATTCCGATTTAAGTCACCGAGGCTAGCCAACTCCCTCAAGTATTAAGTAGGAAAACTCACAAACTATATGCTAACTTCAGACCCGCGGTGTATTTTTATGTCAGCATCTAGGGACAAACAAAAACATCCACTTTTCACTTTTGCGAACATCCTAGCTTTAGTTCGCAACTTCTGACTGTTGTAAATTTTCCAAGTGTCTTTCCGCTGCGGAGAATCCGAGAATTTTAAGTTTAACGGAGTAATAAATATGTTCTAGAATAACTGAAGAACTTCCATCGATTCCGCTCCGATGTAGATAACTGTTCAGTCGGGATCTATATATAGGCAATTTTCGCTGGAGAGATACTGGGTAGTAGTAATGCATTCACTATTTATTTAGTAAGAAAGAAAATATTTAAAATAAAAATATTTTTACTCTATATTAGATCCTACTTCATTTTGGGTATATTTTATAAGAAAAATATTGTTGTACTAATTGTTAATTATGTAAATAAATAATAATACACAAAATAATACTATGTCGTGAAATCAGACTAAGAAAAAACGAACTAAAAAATAAGTGGGATCTTTATTTCAATTCCATGTTTGCTGTTAACCGAACGTCTAAAACTTTTCGATTTCTAAAAATCACAATTTTTGCACGATCAAATTTCTTGAACCGTTACGAAATTTGACAGCATTTTACGATTAGATAAGGAATTGAGTTAAATCCGATTGAAAAGTTTCCTGCTGATGTTCCCGTAAAGAGATTAGAGGCAATCTTTTGGAGTTTTAAGTGAGTTCTGAGATCAGGCGTCGATCTCTCGGGAACATATTTAACGCAGCTTCTTTCTTTCAGAGGGATTTTTTATTAAGATTGCTTAACAAATCGCCCTTGAAGGGTCCGGTTTACTTTTCTTGGCTGATGTTTGTGAAAGGCTCTCGCTCCAACAAAATTCTTGATTAAACAAATTCTTCATTAAAATGAGGTATTGAGTGACTAATAAGTATTGTCGAAGGGTTGACACCAGTTTCACTCGCGCATGCTTTTAAAGTTATACCATAATATCTTCATGCGTTTTTATTATGTTTTATTTTAATTTCTTGTTCTATCTTCTGAATTTGCAATAGGAGAAAAATGTTTTTTTTTCAAATCAAAAGAGCACAATAAAACAAAGTATTTGATCTAAATAATTTGTAATTGAACAATTATTAATAAGTGGCCAGTATCACCTGTTATTACAAAAAATAGATGATATACTCGTTTTATTATGTCATACAGACAGATAACGGAGTAATCTTATATAATCCGTTTAAAGAGTTTGACCATAACCTTGAACAAGATTTTTTATTAAATTTTGTTTCGTAAGCGTTTCTTTTCTCCCTTTTGAATAACATACATGGGTCAAGAATATATAAATACATTTTAACCCGTTTAAAAGTAATTTATCTTTTTTTTACCAAATTTTTCAAGTAGCTTGCAACAAAGTAGATTGCATCTCAATCGTGAAAGAAATTGAATAAATCACGGAACTCAGATATAAATCCTCCGTTAAGTGCCCAATGATAATGAATATTAAAGCTTGGTTATTTATTTTAAATTCCCAAGTTTCAGAAGCCATTTTATTTAGAAAAATGTACTTAGAAGGTGTAAGTTGCTACTAGTTGTATTTAGTTTAGCTTCGTTGTTTTGCGTGATCTTTCGTCCAAAAACAATAGTAGGTTGAAAGAGAATTATGGACGAGTAATTAAACACTTAAATAATATTTGTTTTTTAATGAAATATCAACATATAATTTTAAAGATGTGAAATAAGAATATTGCGTAATTTGTTAAACTAATGAACTGGTATAATTACCAAATAATTTTTTCCATAAAGAAATAAAAAAACTACATATATTTCACGAACTGAGGTATCTATTAAAAATATAGTACACTAAACTAAAAACGTGTGAATAAAGACTGATAAAATGAAACAGTCAGTGGATTATACGGGCTTTTTAGATGGATTTTTCAACAAATATCGCGTTACCATTGATGACACTCGCCCTGTTTACAATACACAAAGCCTAAATCGCTTTGTAGTTGTCGAGTGCTTTTTGCAACTGACAGTATTTACATAGCTTTAGTAAAATTTCTGAACTATTGAATCGATGTTTGACGCACAATATGATATGTTATGACTTTGAGTGCTTGTAACGCGGTTAGCGATGTAATTGTATTTTATTTAAAAAGTTTTTATGATACGTGTATTTTTAAACGGTTGTTTTTAAGAGCTATGAGAATTGCTGCATTACAATTTTAAAATTGTTTTAATGTGGGGTCGAGAATTGAGCAGGAGGATTGTCAGATGGTTAGCTAGACACATTAAATGATTAGCAGCATTTACATAAAAGGGTAAAGAAACGATCTATAATAAAAGAAACAAAGGGTTGGTATAGAAATATCTTCGGTGCTTCTAATAACCAAACGAATGAAATGAACGTTCTGATTAATTATAAATCATAGAGGCCGATTGTCTGTTAAAGGATGGAACTATCTCGAACAAGCTAGCCAAATTTAGCCAAAGGCGCGGTTTGCACCTAGCTAAGCTTTTGATAAATTTGGCACAGAATCGATTATTATCGGCTATCCGTGGATTTAGTGTTACTATAGTTAAATAATGTAAGGTAAGTAAGCGAATAAGGAAATAATAAACAATGACGAATTACTACTTCATAGTATGAGAATGCTTATTACATATTTACGAGTATTTTGTTTACGTCAGTAACAAAACAAGAAATAGAATAAACAAAGGTGTTTACGCTACCGAGATTATAAGATCAAAAACCTCATCGAATTTTCGAGACAGAATAGAAATCATTAGGAAATCTTTCGAGATCGTGCCTTTGACACGAAAACACCTGACAAGCGGAGCTAATTGACCAATTACACCGAAAAACAGAAGTTGGGCCATTGTCATAATAACTATAATTACAAGTGAATCAAAACAATTATTTGCTCTTGAATATTCAGCTTGCGTATTTATGTCTTAGAATAATTGTGTTTCTTGATTGCGACATTTGTTCTTCGTATTTATTGTGTTGATAAAAATATTGTTTAATTATATGGATATGAAAGCGCAGGACAGCCTTCATCAGAATCCATCTTGCAACGTGGGTATGTTGTGGGCAGGCCAATTAGGGTAATTCAAATTAAACTTATTGTCTTTGCTACTTTAACGATTTTACTTCTATACCATTAAAATAATTCTACAATCGCGTAAATGATAATTATAAATACTTTGTTCAACAATTTTTACTTTAAAATACACAAGGATTAAGGCGATGGATAACGATTAGTTGAATATGTGGTACGCTGGCCATAGCTCTCAGAAAAGTGTGTCCTTCGAGCTTATCGCCCCACTACCATAGCCTCGACGATCCGCTAGAGTAACGTTAACAATCTGTCACTCTTGACAATGACATTCCGACGCGCGCCGACATATACTAATTTTGTATAGATCTAGCAAACTTACCCTTCGAGAATATGACTTTGGAAAAAAATAAATCTGTCACTACAAATGACAGTCGAGGGCGATTTGACAGTCGTCGTGAATTCACCAATTTACGACGACTGTCAAATGCCCTCAAAATAAGTTATAAAATCGTCATAAATAAACTTAATATTATACGTTATCGTTATTATCGTTAAGAATAAAACGTTATACTTTAGCAAACTGTCAGTTCATATACATAATGAATTTATAAAAAAAATAATCAACAATATAATCGTGTTAAAAATATTCTGCTCCAGTGAGATTTTCACAATCCCGTTAATATTTAAAGGCCATACAATTTTTAATTGTAGCCAATTTACCGTGTTCCAACCCTTGGCATTCGGCCGGCCAATTACATTAGAGTTCCGAAAACGTTGTAACGAAGCGATAAACAAAAATAATGAACAATACCTGGCGATAAATATTGCATATTTTTTTATAAATAAATTTGGCAATTTAGTAGAGTACCTGATATTAAATAAACAGCAGTATCAATAAGCATTTGCCGTTGTTTTTTAACGAGGAGATTTAATTAAAGCTTCTAGATTATACGTATGTGAGCAGACAGAAAATATGGAGATGTTTCAACGTAAATGTACGTAAAAATGGCGAACAAAGTGTTCTGTACAGTCTAGATGTGTATAATATTTAGCTCTAAGTCAACCAGCAGTTACTTTTAGAAAGAGAACATTTATTACCCTCAGCTTGGGAAACTGTTGTCTCTTTTGCACCATATACAGTCTGGACTCTGGCATCTGTCATACAGTGACAAATGTCACATGATAAGTGTGCGAAAGGGAAGACGCTCTATGAAAACGAAATTAGTCGATCGTCTCTTTCCGAAGGCCTATGTGCCGATTGCCCGATGATGTACGTTTGTATTCTGGCAATGTCCCGATAATTCCAGAGTTCAATAATACGTGATTTATTAACGGGAAAGAAAATAATGCGTGAGAGAGTTAATTGTATTACGAGGGAATTATTTTCATTCTATTTGCCGTTAATCTTATATTGACATAATTTGTAATAAGATTGCATTGGTCTTTACTTTATGTATCGATTTATCATGATATTGTTGAACAATGTATCGTGGTTACTAATTTATTTGTTTAACTTCACTCTAAACTATTCTATGTATAAATGTAATACCTTTTGAGGCAACTCCTTGACGCACAAGCCACTAAACCGATTTTAATGGGGTTTGATTATTAATACGATTTCTGTGTCTGCCATCTTAATATCTTAATAAGTATAATGTATTAATAATTATGTCCGTTATTTCGTACCAATATTGAATAAATAAAATTTCACGCAATTTATATCAATGCACAATCGCGATATCCTTTAAACAGATTAATATCTGATTCAATTTCGAATATTATTCGTTCATAAATGTATTTTAAATTTTATTTATATTATTAAGAGAGTTTAATGGAGCTGTTCCGTGAGAAACAAAAACATGTGTAGTTTTTAAATTATCTGATTTTTATAGAATCTATAGTCGGGAAATCTACAAAGTACCTTCCTTTTATTTTTCCACCTTTTCAAGTCAATCATGACTATATTTATTAGAAGTACTATAGCCAGATACCTTCGCTTAAGAACTTGGTTACAAGTATCCGACAACGACCGCTTATTATAATATAAGTTTTCATCGCTTATAAAAACCAATACTAAACTACAATTGCTTTATAGCTGTAATTATAAGCACATCTTGTAGTTCCTAGAACGAGTACACGTCTCATTAATTCTAAGAACACGATCACATTTAATGTATAATATGTCATATATATTTTTTTAGGAGTCACAAAAAACGTTGTGTATTATACGTATAATACAGTTCGACCCATCTTTTACAAACGATATAACTCAAATAGCACGCGTGGATTTAAGACACGTATACTCCCAGCGTAGCCATAATGAACAATCATCGCTGAAACGCGTATAACGGATCGGCTAACAAGCATTTCCTTACAATAAGATTGGCTAAGTCTAGTGGGAAATCAAGGAGTCGGACGGTGATTCGCCCCTGCATTTAGCGGTGTTGTAATGCCGTAATTTAACTTAGTGTACAGTCGTGAGAGAAGCGTAATGGCTTTAATTACTGTTTAAATTTCAACAATTCACTTATTCGAAATATTCGTTCTGAAAAAGCGGTTTAACGAGAAAATACCGTAGCGAGAATTGGACGTGAATTTTTTGTATAGCTATGTAAAAGCGAAAATATTTTTAACCTTTTTTTTAAACAGACTTATGTTTAAATGGTAAATGATGCTTTACTTTCTGACAATGTTAACTAGTATTATATTATATATGTCGCAGAAGGTGTTGTCGTAGTAGTTGTAGTGATGCCGAGGTAATGATTATTTGCTTCATGGTGGCTCTTTTTTAGGTTCTTATTAAGTAAAACTTCAGAGTACCATAATATCGTCGTATAATCTTGATTTCTAGTTATTAAATATCTGATTATTTTTCACAATGCTGACGTTTTTATGGCAACTGACAAATTCCACACAATTCTTTTAAGTTTGAATTTAAACATTGTAATAAACCTAGGAGGTTCGACTAATTAACTAATATTGAAATAGTTTTCACTATCTTGATTATACTTTTCGTCCATCTGCTCCGATATATACAATCAATATGTCATACATTAAATTACAGGGAGCTATATTTCATCGCGATATACAT
>DWAJ01001502.1:0-21920 GCA_018238005.1 Eurema mandarina | reverse complement strand
TATTAGTATATAGTGAAATTAACTTCAATAACTTTGCCCTAAAGGCTTAAACTCGCGTGAGAACTTTTAAAGTTTTTATTAAAATCGGAAACACGTCTACTCTCGGCAAAGATCACGGGCGGAAGGGGATATTTTGCTTATGCATACTTCTAATCTGCATCGGAAAAACAGGATATGTCAGACTTATACCATATACAATCCCTCTTCACCAGGATAAAACAGCTACCTCTCCCAGAGAATCAACGAAATAAATACATTCATTCAAATAGGTTAGATGGTATGGTAACACTTTTGAATAGAAGTGGTCATAAATCACAAAAAACACTAACCTTAACCCGCCAGTTGATCAGGATCTCCCTTGTATCAAAAGCCAGTACTGGGCAGACGTCTTCACACAAAATGGCCAGGGTATTGGACTCCTTGTCCAGGGTGAACCCGGACTCGAAGCCCAGGTACTGCTGCAGCGAGAGAGACGCCTTCGTCTGACCGTTCTTCTGACGCTCTTTGAGGTCTTTGTACAGTTGTAGGTGTACGCAGTCTGGAAAAGGAGACATTTCCATTTAGGTTCAGAACTAATCTTAACTTTATTTGACAGGTAAAAGATTTATCTTGTTTTGATAAAAATTAGCTATATCCGTAGTTTTCGTTCTCCTGTCAATATCGAGAAAGAAACTTAATTATTATAAGAAGTATGTTATGGGTCAATTTAGCGTCTAATCTACATCAATGCCAAACTTCATGCAAATTCGTTCAATGGTAAAAAAGCGACAAACAAATACATTCTTACAATCTGGCATATAATGTTGGAAATTAAAAAAGAAGACAGATATATTTATAAAATAATTAATTTATAAACAAAAAGAATATTATTAATTAACTATACGTCGATTATATTCACACACACATTATAAGATAATTGAATCTTATCCAAAAATATGTTTACTATCTCACCTGTATTTTCTATACCATAAGGTCAATTTTTCAAAATCTTTAGCATAATATATTAAGAAAGATATCATAATCCATATTAATACAAGATATATTGTTCTATAAATATAGGTTAAATATCGTCAGAGGCTCTTGATACGTCTTTAATGAGGCGCTCCTAACGATCATCCTTTGTCTATGATATATTCTTTATCTTTATCTATGTCTGGGAAAATATTATCTTGGAAAAAGTCTAGACAATCGACTTATTGAATTGCAAATCGTTTTGAACCGTATCAATTATTTCATACTTCAATAATATCATGTTTAAAGATGTATCAAATATATAAAATCATAACAATTAAATTCGGTGTATATTAAAATTGGTAGAAAACACTAAGGTGATGAGGCGGCTTTTTACGCTTAAATTAAATATATGTATATATTTAGTTTGTAGGTTACCTTACTTTAGAAAAGGGTATTTTAGCAATAAATAAGGAATTTCTTATTATTACCTTACGGTATTCGAATATACTGGAATTCTATACACAATACTAACACTAACACAACCAACTTATTATAAACGTAAATTATATCTTGTCATTTCAATAGTTAACTCATTCAGTCTATAATTCAAACAAAACAAAATTCCATAATAGTAATGCGCATTAAAACCTAATTCCAAATTCAAATTCCCAAAGACAAAACCACAGACAACTCGTATAATCTGTAACAACGACGTTTAAGGTTACAAATAGTAGCATAAACTGTAGACAAAGACAATCAGAGCCCATACGAATTACATTCCGCCAAACGCTGATTAGACCCGAACAGTCGAGTCACGTCGCGCCAATTAGAAAACGGTTCGAATTAATTTGAAAATGGAACACTCGATTTTGATGTAGTGGATGTCATACGGCCCTCGGTCGAGCCCCCGTTCCATAATGAGTTTTAACACTATATAGCCATAGACTAAATTACTATGAGCCGGTTTCGTGTCAGAAATAATAGATCTTGATGTCGCCAGTTATAGCACAGATTATAATATGCTCTATGGTTTTTGAATAAGGTTGAATTTGGAATACGCGTTTGAGATGTAATTAGTAGGTGTTGGAGACCATATTTTTAATAACATAATTTTGTACAGATAATAAATTACGTAATGGTAATTTAATGTGGTAACATGGTTTGTGGCTACTCGCTTTTTTGGGTTGCGCGGCGTACAAAGAAGCCCTCTAATTTTAGTCATGTATTATAGTAGAACTAAGAATGTCTTTTTGGAATTGTTGTTATAAGTTTAGAAGTTATTGAAATACATATAACTTTAGGGCTGCTCTTCTTGAATTTTACATAGTACTAAATCTTAAAATATTTTATTTGTCTATTAAAGACAGTTAAACCTAAAATTTTAATGAAACAGTTCCTTATAACCCTACAGTGCCAGTGGCCCGGCACACGCTTAGCCAGTTTTTATAGAGATATGATGAGGTTTGTAATAAAAGATTAATGTATGGTTTTACGACGAGGATACATTAAGGTTTTTAAACGGGCCCGTGTGAGAGGGTTTTTATTAACTGTAAACAGGAGATTGTTCAACGAAACACTACTGTGCTTGTTCTTTACAATTTTTATAAGTTATATAATAAGGGGTACAGTCGATAACAAAAGTTCATAAGTGTTTGTATGTTTTTGTAATTTCGAATGTGTATTTAGTTTTGTAGTTGATTGTACGTTTTATGATATGAAATGAGGGAAAGTAAGCCAGGTTTGTTTCTTTAAAAAAAACTTTTGTCAGATTAGTATTTAAAAAAATTCAATAGCAAATTCTAGATACACTATAAACTAATAAGTATATATACAAAACTTAGTCTAATTGTTACGCTTTCACACCAAAAATATTGAAGCGATTACGATGAGTTGGTACTGGAAATCTAGAATGGCTTTTTAAAAATACTCTTTAGACACTCATCTCTAGTGATTCTTGCAACGTCAACAAAACCGTTAACAAAATATAAGTAATTAAAAACTGAAACACGACAAAAATCTCCGAAAACGAAATAAATAAAAAAGCTATAAAAGATTTGCTAACGTCACGTCACGTAACGACACGGCACGTTTCTCCCAATTTTGAGAATTTGAAAATATATTTTTATACTTTTTCCGTGTAAAACCGACTGACGAAATAACCGACTTCCCGGTATTCACGGAAATTTTTATATTTATTCTCCACTAGTCGCGCCCCGCGGTATTATTCGAGTTTCAATACCGGGTTCAATACAATAGTTTATTTGTGAAAGAGTTAAGAATTAAAAGAAACTGTTGTTTAACTTTTAAATTAACAATCGTTTTTTGGCCTTTATTATATGGTTATAGTGTAAAAAAACAGATAAGCCTTATTAAATAATTAAAAAGCACCAAAATCGATCGTTTACGGTTTAGTAATTTCATGTTTACGGTTTAGTAAACATGTACTAAATAATGTTCCAGCAAAGGTCAGTAATACATAATGTATTTATTCACAATCAACGATCCCAAATCCAACTTGTCTTCAAACATTCCTGAATATTTAAGCTTCTCTAGCTGTTGTATCAAAAACATTTGGCTTGCTAATGACGTCACTACATATTCTATTGATGTGATTTGACGTCACTTTCATTGTATCGATTTAATAATGAATTATGATACGAAGTCGTTGGTTCAATTTACTTTATTTAATTGTATTATTACCTTCCAACAAAAAACTGACGTTAAAAAATGGTTTCGTTCGGAAAGCTACTTCTCGGCTTTATACTATCCATTATATTAATATTATTTACAAATACGTAATTGACTATCGCTTAGTGTAGCGGTAACAACAAGGGTTTCAACCCCCAAATCAGTAAAATATATTTGTAACATACATTTTTATGTAATATATGTTTATATTCATAAAATAAAAGTATGTACATATATGTAATTTATACGTTATGTATGTAGTTGCCAAAATAAAAGCTTACTGTGGGAATAGTTGGTTAGAAGTATGTTGTAGTATTATTATAATTATAATTAATTATTAAGTCTTGTATACTTCAATGATAATTACTAAAATTACTTAACTGAGCAACCAAAGTAATATATAATATATTGCTAAATATAAGCGGATGGGATACAAAGAACAAGCAATTGTTAGTCAGGGTTCAAATGAAAGGCTCTTCACCGCCCCGGGCCGTGAAAGCCTTATGAGAAAATCACGTAATCAGTGCTTATGAATAGCTGGCTGTTTCTATTCGATTTTGGGAATTGGTTATTATGTACTGGCATATCTGTTATTGTACATCGTCATAGAGTTACATATTAATGCTTACTATAATAATAACTAACTAAAATATTTCTTAACAAACTTAAAATTGAATAATGTGAAAATAAATGGTTTTATTATTATTATATGTGTCAAAAGTGTATCAAACGATAAATATTGTTGCTGAATGCATAACTAACGCAGTTTTTGAAAATTTTTTTTTAGAATATTTCTTGAAGCATTATTATATTATTACCGTTTTTACGCGGAGAAAAATAATTGTATTCGGTCCTATTATTCTGTCATAAAGGAAAAACCACGTAAGTCCTGAATTTTCGTTTTGTTTCCTTGTTATTTTCGGTTGCCTTTTTATTAAATTTTTTGATATAAATTATAAATAATTTTAAGACTATTCAACGGCGGAGGTAGCCATTTACCATCAAATAATCTCGCCATGTCATAAGACCCTAATATTATGTCCTATACCGTGCGTATACTTCAATGTAGTCCCTCTACGATACTATTAACTAGATCTAAAGGTGAGCGTACACCGTCTCAATCTTAATGACTGCCCAATATGAGGTAGTTCCTTAATTAGTGCCCGCTGCGAATTTTATGAGATCGTAAATTACATGTAATCCTTCTTGGACCTTTATGACATGGGAGGGAAGGTTTATTAAAGATTTTAAGATGAGATACAATATACCTAAAATCAAAGTCAAACATTTTTTTGTTTTTTTTTTAATTTACTTTCATTTTGCATTGTGAGTTTGTGACTTCTCATGTAGTTAACATATAAAGGCTCTTTAAAGTCCTCCTAAAAATATATAGATTGATTTTTTTACTCCCAGAGAAGAAGTACTGAATGTCAAGATAATTGTTTTTTACGAAATAATGATAATGGGGAGAAAAAGGCGGTTACGTCGGAGCCGCACGAATGGTGCTACTACCGACTAAAACCCACTGTTTAGTGTTTAGTATAATATACTTTCGCTTCTCGCGATGATTTCAAGTAGCATTAGAATAATGCAAAATGAACAAAGATTTTCGACCTCAAAACAAAAACTTTATATAAAATTCAAATTGTAATCTGCTTGCTATACGGAGCTTGTCGTATTAAAGCTGAGCCGAAACATTCTGACGTTTACAAGGCAAATTGACTTTTAAGCACTGCGATACAATCACGGTTAGGTAAGCCGGTTTTGAGTTTCTCAGGGATGTTTTTAAAACTTTTCATAAAATTATATATTGACATAATCCATGAGGAAGTTTTATATCGAAGGATCGATTATTCGTTTTAATTAAATATATAATTAATAAGAAATTGTTATTATTACCCTTTACAATAAATAGCTTCTTTATTAGATAAAATAAAAATGAATACTAATTAGATTTTTGTTGTTTGTTTTATACTTAATCGAACCCCTTTAGTTCTAAATAATTACTATATATTTTATTCTATATACTACAAATAAAGTCAAAGCGTAAAGTCAGTAAAAACTAACCTACACAGTAACTCAACAAAACACATCATAAACACACACACACACACTCACACACTAAAAACACACATGCACCAACTTAAAGACCATCTTACACTTACAAAAACTTTATCATATCTCTTTTTGAAATAATTCACTGGAAAAGTTAGGCCATGAACAGAAAAGACGAGCGCTTCAAAGCAACACAAATACTTAAGGCTTTTGTGGAGGCTGTGTTACTCTTTAGTCGGAAAACTAAGTGTGTGTAAATAAAGTATGAGAAGCGTCGATTGTGTTGTGGCCACTAACTGCGCTTTTCTAACCGCTTTTGTCTACAACTAGATATTGCGACTTCTTCTTTGATATCTTTTTTTTAACATTATATACTAATTAAGATACTATTATTAATACTATTATAATTATACTAATTAAGAAGTTTGATCCTTTTTCTATATAGATGGAAATGTTTTTAGGCATACACGCCGCGTGGCTGATGGTAAAGCGCGACCGGTTATGTGGGACTCGCCTGGCCATTAGGGATGTTGTGCCGCACGGCCAGGAATACCCACTAAAACCCTCTGCCACTCTTAGCTCTTGAATCGGGGCGGGGGATCGCTTGCGCAATTCCGCCTGCTGGCCCCGACAGGCCAAATGAGAATACAAAAGTGAAGTACCTCAACGTGATGATGTTTTCAGTTTTCTAACTATGAAGTACTTTTCGAACTATGAATTACTTGGAGTTACAAAATTGTATTTTTCTACCTTCAATTCCTAAAATCATTTTAGTATACCTTAAAAATAATTAATTAGTCGTAGTTCATTAGGTACTAGACGAATTACATAAAAAATAATTATTATATTTTGTTGTAATAAATAAGGGGGCATACAAGTACGTCATCTGTTAGTAAATCATGCTGTATTAAATGTATAACTTTAGCCGACTAAATTAAATAACCTTAAAAAATCCTTCCAAAGCAAAATTATAAGACCTCGTCTGAGTCCAAAGTCCAAATTTATCTCATTTTAGTGAAAAATGGTGGAAATGACCGGTAATGGAGGGGCAATTTGGTGGATTCGTGTCATGGACCTTCCGGAGTGCGTGACGCGACTACCGAGTGCTCACCGCTTAATGATACCTTATAGTGTCCTATGGAGCCTACCTAAGTTGTTAGTGATAAGTATTTGTGAGCTAAGTACATCAGAACCTATTAAAATACTTAAGGGTAAGTACATTTTGACTGTATTTAAAAAAATGTTTGGTACTTTGATAATTTAAATGGCAATCTAAGAGATTTCTAAGAGATTGAAAAGATTCCAAAAAATTGTTTTATGAATCGATATTTATATTATTTATGAGGGCTTAATTAAGGCTTAGTTATCAATTCGAAAAATCTAAATTAGGTTATTACGTGTGGCATTATTACATCGAGGCATACCTAGTTGTTATATAACACACTTTTAAAAACAATTCATCAGATAAATACATATATCTGATGTCTATAACAATATCACTTTGACAACAAATTTAAAATACAATTTAACAAAATAAATTTAATTCATAGCGCCATTAAGTTATAAAGAGTCTGACAGAAAAATACTTGATTTTTGTCTATTATCTTTGTATGTGCATTTTAGGTACATGTATACATGTATATTATACGAATGCGAATTTTTCGTACATAAAATGGATCATTAAAGCCACACCAAACAATTTTCTATCGGGCATTCGATTATCGTAACAGAATCTGTATGAAAGCGCTCTAATATCCCGATAAATAATTCACAGGCAGCTATGAAACTTCGCTTACGCTAACTCAATAAAAATTCGCTCAAGAAAATATCGAACGGTCTCGAAACTATTGCTGCAGGGTGTAAGTGCGTTTGACTATTTCTCGATACTTGTAAAGCATTGTATGTTTTGGTTAGTAAAATATTGAGGACTCTCTTTTGTGGAAACGAGTATCGAGTTATTCGATTGTTGATGGTCGATTGAATTCCAAGTAAGTTTCATTTCCACAAACTAAATAATGATTAACTGAAATAGGATTTTGATGAAATATTATTTACAATTAAATACCATAACATTAAAGAGACTTTTCTTTCTTTTTTCTTATCTAGTAAATTAAAAAACTTCCCAAAAAGGCCAAACTGTGGACACCAGGAACATGAAAAAGGCGGGGAAAATATGAAAACGAGGCAGTTTGAGCGGAATGTCGCTGACACGTGACAACATGGCGATTGTGCCATCTGACACACCTGCTGACATTTCTGACCCATATTCTTGTTCGCCATTTTATTGTCCGTGAATTTGTTTGATTTTTATTCTATTTAGAAACAGAATACGATTAGTAACGCATATTAGAACGCTGTACTGTTAATGATATTGATTTTTTGAATTCGTATATTTTCAGATATCAAAATAACTAATGAAAGATCTAAAATGGGAAAAAGATTTTTATGAAATATGTAAATAAAAAAAACTTCAAAGGGTTACAGATACATAAGTCTCTATTAAGAATCGCCAATTTCTTTAATTCTTGACCTAATAAATAAAATAACTAAAAGTTAAAGGAAATATTTATTTAACTATATAGGAATATACACATTGTTTAAGATTTTTATATTTTTATGGTAGATATTTTTAGGTAAATTAATTATTTTGTAAACAAACAGTTTTCAATTAGCCGTGAAACAACAAAGGCTTTATTTGCTGTTCAAAACAACTCATATTGGGGAATAAATATTTATTATTTCTTTAATAAAGTTCTTTTGTATCTTATGCTCTTGATTAATGTCCATTGATATTAAATATATAAATATCAAATGATTAACAAAATCATATTTCTGAATAAAAAAAAATGATTTCCAAGCTATAGTAGGTAAGCTATTTTTTCATGATGACGGTCAATTTAGGGGATAATAACTTAAGTTAAAAAGTAACTTAAGTTAAAAATTATATCGTTAAAGATTTGCATAAATATGCTACCGAGAATTCCTTGAACAAAGACATTTGACAACGTTTTCATTACAGCTTCTTAAACTAAAGCTTCGGAATTAACAAACTTTGTCTGGTTAAGGAGTCGTGGAACAGAACCGAACTTCCAACGTCTGGAACTAATAATTTGGACTTACCAAATATCGCGACGAGATTCATGTCTGAATCTAGTGAATCTACAAGTCTAGTCTAGATGGAATAGATGCATAAGCAGATAATGTGATATTTTTGATACGTTTAATTGTTTTTTCATTATTATTCCTCTAATTTGGAAGGCTACATTTGGCCAATAAGTACAACTATTGTCTATTTTTTTTGCATTGGGTAGTATCTCGTAGAATACCTATAGTCCTTGGTAATGCTCTTCGCATGGAATATTTCGGAATTGTACTGACCAGAACCCCACTATGTTCTATTTTGCTGCAGCGGGTACGTCTTGACCGTTTTATAATGCGTTAAGATGGAACAAGGTGGGGTTTTTGTCCTTAGTTTGACTATTCATAGTGCTTATCCCCGAGAAAATGGCTATAAGATTGTTTCACTTTAAATAGACCAAAAAAAACATGCAATTGCTTTAATAAATTATAATCCAAATAATATTAACATTTCTACAACAAATATGTATTCTATGAAATAAAAAATCGTGCAATGTATGAAGTAACTTGAAGCAACTTTTTATACTTTGTAACAATTACATAATTAAGTTAGCGTCGTGTATCGCACGTCCATAATGCGCTATTGTATGTTAATGGAGGGTTACCGTGTCAAGTTCAAGAGTAACTTGATTTGCAGTTTCAAGTTAAAATTAAGTATTGTATTGAAATTGGAGTGAATGCCATTATTATGTTGTTTTTTATTTTGTTTACACTTTTTCTAACACATATTATATAGGTATAGTTATTACTAAAGTGGCAAATTTTGCCAAATTGTCCCTGTAATTTTATTAAGTTAATATTTTGAAATAATGAACTAATTTGAAAAAATATTGTACGGGTAAAATCTTCATTATTTGTGCGAGTCGTATTCGTAGTGTATTTGAAACCGCGTTTAACGTAATTAAATTAAGCATCTTTCTTTAGTAGCATTGAATTCAATATATCTTGTCAATTGTCTACAAAATATATAGGCAACCCACTCCAGAGCTGTCAAGCTCTGCGAGTGTTCATGGGCGGCGATGACCACTTTCCATCAGGTGGCTCGTCTGCTCGTTTGCCCCCTATGTTATAAAAAAATATATCTCTTCTTATCATTAAAGACCTATATAATCTACAATCTACATCCATATAGATATAGTTTATATCTATATCAATATCTCCGTACATGACGCGTGGCGTATGATTGATGTTCAAATTAATTTGCTTCGAGAGCACGCGAGGCTAATTTGAGTTATATGACGGTATTATTACTCCTTAATCATTCTCCTACTTATGGTATAGATGCGAAAGTAAATATGTATATAACGCTCAAACTAGTGAACCGATTTTGATGAGTGAAGTCTTAGGCTGAACTAAGCCGGCAAGTCCTGGGTGGCCGAAAAACAGGCGCCTTAATATATTTATTCTATTCTTTATTACCATTCGTTGATCATTACCATCATGACATTGGAAATATGGCGATTGAAATTTTGGTTGAATTGCGAACAGCTTTTAAGCATTAGTACGTTCTTAAGTTAAAGTAAGTTATTGAAAATTACAAAATGTTTAAGCAGTTTGGCATTTTAGTTAAAACTAGCGACCCGCCCCATCTTCGCTCGCATACATTATGCATGTATAATACATATAAGCTTTCCACTTGAATCGCTATATCTATTTACAAAAACCGCATGAGAATCGGTTGCGTAGCTTTAAAGATTTAAGCATACATAGGGATATAGGAAAAAAAATTATACATACAGACGAATTGAGAACCTCCTCCTTTTTTGAAGTCGGTTAAAAAGAGAAAGCGACTTTTTTCTATACTATGTAGTGATAGGACCTACTGACAAATTTACCGTCAGCATTGCTTATACTAACAGGGCATATTTTGTAAATTTCCATCTAGGTATATCATTAATCGACTATTCCTCATTATTTACATGTTTGTCACCTTGACACGTGCAAACGGACAGTCCGTAATGATAAACAGTGGAGCACTGACAATCGTTAGCAGATGTCATTATAATGATTTTATCGGTGACAGCTGACAGCAATTATGGAAAATATTGGAACAAGTTTTTGTTTATAGGGGTTACCTTATTAAGACTGAATGGGAAAATAATATAATAAGACATTGTATATGATATTATTGCCATATTTAAATGCAAATGAATTATTGAATTGATATGACTGATACAAATTATTTAGAGTGCATAGTACGTAACCTTTTTATTGTTATTTTATTGCAGAAAATATTCAAACTACTATTTCTAGTGTTCTGGAAAAAAATTCTAGATCATTCTCGAAAAATCAAAGCTTGAAAGAACTGTCAATCTTATTAAATCCCCTTTGAGTAAAATGTTTAGCATGCATCTTTGTCTTTATAATCTACAACTAATAATGAATCTTTAAAATAAATGGACCAATACATTAATAACTGTGTAATTATAACGAATGAACTAAATGGTTTAAAAGCGCGAACAATGCGAGAGGAAAACTTGAATTTTCGCGGTAAAATCGATTGGCGGGAACAAAGAACGGTTTAGCTTCGAAATGGACGTTGGAGTGTTAAAACTTTTCAGCTTGCAGCTGAATTGAACGAGATTCATACACGTCTATATAAAGAAAAGTCTGTAATTCGTTGGAATTATCTATTATTGTTACTAATAGTTCAATAATTGTGACGTCATAAGCTAAATGTAAACGAGAACATTTTAAAAAACGGAAACGAGTTTAGTTTAGAGTTTAAGCGGGAAAATATGCTAAAATGAATTGGTAACGAAAATGTGATTAGGTTATTAAAAAATATTTCACGACACAGGTTCGCTCAGTGTGAAGGCCAGTGATATGTGATATGTAATGTATGTTGTTTAAATAAATATCTTTTTATTCTACCATTTTTTCATTTATAGTTTTAAGCGTTGTTTGTGTTATTTAAAAACGATTTAGTAAATAATTTTTAACGTTGTGCTACATATTTAGTGGATAGAATAATTTAATATAGATTACGCATTATCACGAAAAATCTACCTTTTAAAATAACCGGACAAAGACGCGGACTGCCGTCCGATATATCAAACACGAAAAAACTCTCAATTAACAGTTTTAAATCCCGTAATAAATTATTATAAGTCTATAACTAATGACCTATATCCAACTTGCAGTGGTTTACGCGAAAGGGCATTCCTACGTCGCGGGGTCAGTGACCCGGGTCAGGTGACCGCACCGCCAAGCTATTTGACGAACGACCATTAAGTATGAAGTTGCGACCGTGTAAGGTAATAACGTATGGGTATAGTACGCGTCACGAATCTTTAGCGGTGAACGAAACCTGCGCAGAAGTCAAAAATAAGGTATCCAGGTAACGGCGCGGCGCGCGGGGCGCGTGATCGTCGGGTGCGCGAGCGTTGATTGGTTGTCCCAGTCGTGTTGTCTTTCTCGCACCAATACTTCAATTACGAGCGCGATTCTACCGATGCGCAGCATTCTCGTCCAGCGCTAAACATAAATGACGCGACCTATAGTTAGTATGAACTGGTGACCGTATGTAAGGTAATATCGTATGGGTAACTATGTTAACTAGAGCTGTTTTATACGTGTCATTTGCAATAAACCTCGCCTTGTATCAAGTAATGTAAGTAATTGATGCTTTGACTGCTTTTGATGATAGTATTACATTGTATTATGAATTAATTTTCATATTTTTAACATTTTAAATATCTGGGCGATTTGTATCGGTGCCGTATGTGACATGTATTGGATGTAACAAGCTCATTAAAATCAGTTTATACTTTATACTATCTTAGGAGCCTTGGTAATTTTTTTGGCAAATCACCTTATTCTGGAAATAAATTATGATTATTATTATTAAAAACAAAGAACTAAATTAAATCATAGAAATACGCAAATAATATGAAAGATTATTTTATAATACGCGAACGAAGTCGTGAGGAAAGGCTGTTATTACATAAATAGATTATTAATATAATGAGTTATTTTTGGCAAAACTTTTAGGGCAGAAGTGAATTTCTTTTGCCCATAAAAGCGGCAATAAAGCACAGAGGCATGAAGATATTATTACAGCAAAAACCCACTTACTCTGAAATATCGACAACTGCTCCCGACCGCTATAAAAATGATTAATCTCACCATTAACGGCATAATTAATTGTTGGTTTCTTCTTATTTTATTAGCTTTTCATATGATTTTTATTATAATAAAATATACGATAGAATTTATTTCATACTAGCTGTTGCTCGCGACTTTTCCCCACCCATCACTATTATTATGATTAAGAGGTAATTATCTTGTACGAAAAAATCAAAAGCTTACAGTGAATCATTTCAGAAGATAGACATATACTGCTGCGGACTTTTTAAATCCTTTTAAAAGGAATAATATTCTCGCACATATATTTTTATAGATCTTTTAAAACACTAACGAAAAAAATATCGGTAGTATTTTATATACAATACAGGAAACACTTCCAAGTTGACTTTTCTGTAGTATATTTTTTAAAAATACATTAATAATGTAAGCTAAATTAGAATAACTGACATACGTTATTTTTTAAATTAAATTAAGTTTTAGTAAAAAAAAATAAACATATTGTAAAAATATTATAAATATAGTAAATAAACTTACATGTTTGTTATAAGCTCACGTCCGGATTGTGTGTGTATGAGCACAATATAAATTGCAAGGGAAACTGAATCACCAATGATTGTGATAACGAGATTAGTCACTAGCTTTTACTGCGGCTTTGCTTGCATTAATATTTGTTTTTTTTTTATTAGAAGTAGCCTATGTTCTTTCAGATACCACCAAGAATGTGTACCTAGAATATATCATGAATATCGGGCCAGTTGTTTTTGAGCTAAAGCGTACCTAACAAACGTCTAACTTTATCTACTGATTAAATGATTACTTTTAGCTACAATTTACTTATGTATAAAAGAATAGTTTACACAAAGGCTAGCTTCGCGTAAATCAAAACAATGCACGATTATTTTTCCTAATTACAATTATAAATTATAATGTTACATAAAATATTTTTTAAGTAAACTTAATTTTGTAAATAATAGTTACAAACATACAAAGAGACATACATATTACAATGAGTTACGATAACAGTTGATATATGTATAGTCATGTATGTATTTGCATATGATTTTTGCATTTGTGACAAATTGATAGACAGGGTTCAATGGTTGATTCATCGTCTGTTAATGTTATTAATGTTATATTGTATGTATGTCTATCTAATGTATATTATATAAAAAGAATATAGTAAAATGAATCCCAAAATGTGTTTGTAAGTGCATAACTGAACAACGCCTCAACCAAGTATGCCAATTCCTTTTTAAACGTTACTTGAAGTCCAAGAATATTTTTTAAAGCGAGAAAAAAACCAATTATTGCCGGAAAAAAAATTAACAGAACGAAGGCCGTCTATATACTCATATGTGCGTTTATAGTGGTCGGTATATTTATGTGTGTGTGTGTGCGTTTGTGTGTGTGGGTACGAACCAATACGTTATTACGTGAATTATCTTAAAATTCTCGGTATATTTAATGTTACTAAATAGTTAAATACATACTATTCGCTATTCTATGTTTATATAAGAAGAGCAAGTGCTCACAATATGTACACTGATTTGTCAGTAACAGATGGTCACAAATGGTATATTAATTATATATAATATGAGGGAACGGGCGTCTGTCCGTTTCACACGATGCACGCCTATTGACAAGCCATTGATCTGCTGGGACAGCAGTATGTTGAAGTGAGGAACATTCCTACTGAATTTAATTAGAAAACTGTTTGTCTGCATCTAACCACCAAACCACTAAACCAAATTTGATAAGTCTCAATACAAATTACTATCTTTTTAAAAGTACCTTAACACAATTTAACGCGTGTAATAGCTAAGCTGGAATACTTTAATGGTTTCATGAAAATCATTGGTTTAACTCATCTGCTTCTACTGAATATAAATTTCATCAAAATTCGTCTAATGTTTTTGGTGTCAAGGCGTAATAAGCAAACAAGATTAAGTTACCTTCGCAATCGTAATTGAAAAAAATGTAAATATGTTATTTTTCATATTTTTTATAAGCGAGCAGGCTCGTCCCCTGATGTAATTGATCAGCGCCGCCCAGAGCTTGCGTTATCACAAGTGTGTTGGCTTTTGGGGCATACACTCTTGACTTGAAAAACATATTCGTTTAAACAAAAATTAAATACCTCTGTACAGTATAAACTCGACCGACAGACTCACTCGCAGACCAATTGAATTTAATAGAGGCGCCAAATAGGTCTCAAATGGGAAAGATCTAGATCATATTCACGCAATTTTAGGTCCTATAGCTATAAAAGTAATGCTCAAATTCGCTTAACAATTTGTTACAGGTCTATGAAATAAATTCGAAGCGAAATTTTGTAGATAAAGTCGTTTAATGTTATCGAAAACGATGCGGTTCTATTGATTAGTCGCTTTATGATACAATATTTAGTTTAGTTAGTTTGTAAATGTCATTGGTTTATAATTTAACGCTTTTGATAACGTTTTATTGTAAACTGTAGTTGGATAACCATCTTTAGATAGATTACAATATCGCTTGACATATTATAAACTATAGGTTTATAGCGGTGATATCTACATTAATATTACAAAGATTTGTATTTTTGTATGTAACGAACAAACTCAAAAAGTACTGGACCAATTTTAATAATTCTTTTTTCGTTAGCTAACTACATTGTCTACCCGTGCAAAGCCGGGACGGGTCGCTAGTATTTTAATATAATAGGAGTCAGACGAGCAGGCGAGCCACCTGATAAAAATATTTATTAAATTGTGTTTCCTTAAAAGCAACGTATTTAAATACATATTTGTTCTTACATCTTATTTTAATATATTATATACGTACATACATTATATTTTAAGTAAAAATTGTTTGAATAAATAGAGTCTACAATTATATTAAGCTATGAAAACAATCATAATAACAGGAGGCCACCACAAAACTCTCTCAGGCAACCATAGAAGAAAAAATTACTTATTATTATCCATTTTTTACTCAAAAACCTCTGTTTAAACAAATGTGTTTACATACTAAAACAAACATTATAACATTAAGAAGGAAATTAATAATTAACTTTATAATTTATAATTATGTATTAAACACGCGCCCCTCATATTTAGTGCCGTAAAAATATTGCTTTATGAAGCGACGCGTTTAATATTAGAATATCATTTCAGTGGTACACTTGCGGACGAACACTGAAACGACAGTCAAATTTAAGTACGACTCAAGTTTAATTGTTTAAACAGATTTGAGTCCAACTTAGTATTTTGGTATCAGAGAGATAATGATTATCCTGGATGTTATTGTATAGGTATGTTCCACGAAAAAACTACTGATTGTCTAAAGATACTGGATCAAAGAAATACTGGATCTACTTGTATGCCGATCTTTATACAGATCGGCATACACGGCATACAGATAGACTAGACCGTAGATTAACAGATAAGGTACTTTTTAGGTTGGTATTAAAATTGGAATCGCGGGTAAAACTGGGGTGTGTGTCTAGTTTTTTGTGAGAAAAATAAAAAACATGTTTCTCGTTGTCTTTTTTATCCTTTATTACATTAATTTATTATTTTATTGACTTGTTGGACAGAGTATTATAAGAACTGTAATAGTCGGCCTTATTACTAAAGTGTAATTTCTTCTTTCAATCTTTCATATAAATTTGAAACAGAAAGAATGCTATATAAAATTTATTTTTATTTAAACAATAATTTATATAGTTTAAAGTTTAAACAGGTGTTTAAGTAAATTATACGGTGATAACATTTAACTCGAAGCGTGGGATAAATGAATGACTTCTAATTATGTACTTGTTATGTTAACAAAATGTTGAAACTAACGAATATGAATAATGCATTGGAACCGGTTATCGATTGCATTCAATAATCGGTTTATAGTGTAAGTGACCTTCGCAACTAGTCGAATCGGTTTTAATCGATTGAATAATCGAGAGAGAATAATTATGCATTTATAATCGATTCACACTGCGGGGTAAGTAAATACGGTCTTGCTTAATTTTAGTTTGATTTTTTAGTTATAAAGTTAAAAGAAAATTGTGCTTTTAATAATTCTTAATTTCCAGAGATTTCGTTAATTATATTCGCGCAACGATCGGCGATGGTGCCCGTGACCCTCACGTGAACTCAGTCGTGTTTCGGTCTATAAATGTTTTTCCCCGAGTTCCGTGAGTAACCTGTGAGGATTTTCCTACAATTAAAAATGTAGTAGGTATATATTAAAGCACTAATGGAATATTCTTGATACCTTTCTAAGTACAAACGTAATAAAAATGAAATAACGTTAATTTTATTACTTATATAATTATTATAATTGTATTTTTTGAATTTCGTGCCTATCTTTATACTATGTTGTACATTACTTCAGAAATTGAGTGTAAGAAATTTTTTTGCAACATTACATTAGCATAATAAATAGTATAAACATTTAATATGTCACATTCTTAAGTCCACAATTAATAAAGGAATACAATAAAAAACGAAAAATTAAATTAGACAAGGTGTTCCGTTGGTATTGCACTGCAGTGTACCGACTTCGCTAAGGACCAATTAGTACAAAAAGCTGTGTAATTAATTGCTCGTGTAACTGTTACTGTCAAAGAAATATGGCGATATAAAATTAACTGGGACTTAACTTAGTAACTTATTTCATAGTAGTTGACTGTGTATGGACGTATGTTATTACTTAATCTTTATGTATAAGTTCAAAGTAAGACGAAAATTTTGTTGACGTGTTGTTTGAAACTATTGATTTTATTTTATGTTAGCGAAGATAGAGAGAGAGTTAGAGAAGTATAGAGAAAGGTAAAACCTACCTTATTATTAAATTTTCATCGGAATATATAATTATAATAAAACGGCGAAGTATTACTGTATACGAATTTCTTTTATATCAATATAATACTGTTGACTTTAAATAATTGTTGTTTTTTAAAAAAACACAATGCGAAACTTATACATTTTCACTACCGTAGCTACAATAGTATATTTAAAAAAATCAAAATACTTCAATATCACCGCCAGTGTTTGTTGATAAACATTTTTTTCCGATAGATATGGGGTTCAATACCCGTCGCGTACATGCAAAGGTAGGGCTTTCGTGTTTATTTTCAACTCACGCCTTCAACACACAGATGTATAAACTGTGACGTCATTGTTTCGTCTATTTAAGGAGTACTTTAAATAAGCGAGAATTACGAATAATAATTTATAGACATATAGTTAGTCATGATCCGCGGTTTCGTCCGCGTTCGGCATCAGGTAGGTTTGTATTGTAGACCTATGATATATTCAGATAGTATTACCAAAAAAAAGCCTCAGCTTCGCACGCATAAATAGGCATGTTTACACATAATTATTTCTCATAAATCACTCTAACTGATAAAAAACGCCTGAAAATCGGTTGCATAGTTTTAAAGATACATAGGTGTCCATACATAGGCATACATAGGTGTTCCTATAAACTACAAAGTCTAACTTCAAAGCGACTTTGTATTATACTAATAATAAAACCGCGGGAAGCAAAAATATATTTAAAACTCAAAAACCAGTGAAAAGTAGAAAAAAACGTTATCAGATAGGGCAACAATCATGAGCCCTCTCAAAAAGGTATAAATAAAAAGCCTTCAATGAAAAAGGGCGAAATGACCAAAGTTTAATTTCCCTCCTTGGAGGGCGCAACCCTCAGTCCTAGCTTGATTTGTTGTTAAGTCACAAGAGTAAACGATTATAACACCTCTTTTTTAATTAGGCCCGTTTTGGCTATCTCCATTTATAAAAAATAATAATAATATTTATTTCAAAAGCACATACATTGGTACACAGATAGACACAAGACAATGGGAAAATATCTCTGTCTGTCTGTCTGTTTATTTGAGTGTGATTTTAAACCCATGAATTGTGTACTAAAGTTAAGTATTAAATTTTATACTTTTAGGAGACATATTCATATTTATCAATGATAATTTTACCTAAACATTAATATGACAAATAGAGTAGTACTTAAATTTTATTCGCGTTTGAGTGTTTACTCATAAAATCCGTATCGATCATAGCTTGGACCACGCTCAGGTGCGCAGGGGACTCGAGCGGAATAAAGCGCTCACTGCATTCGGTAACTATTTCCATCCACACCTGTTTCGCCAATGTTGGGACCTAACTGACCATTAGGGATGTTTATGCCTACCCGCTTGTAACGCTGTTGCCCGCGACTTTGGATCAAGCCTTGCTCGATAAACGCCTAAAGCCTTGCTCGATAAATGGTATGTCGAAGAAAGAAAGTTTTACTATACTAGAATCGTTTTAAACCATTTACAACGAGAACACTCGCAGCGGTTTCATCCATCCTTCCTGAATAACGACTAAATAAACGTCATATAATTACTATTAAAATATTAAAAAAAAAGAATTAGGTGTGATAAACCGCGGGGCACAGTTAGTAAAAACAATCAGCTCACTCATCTCTGTCACAGATACAGCGGTTACATCAAAATACAACGGAGCACCTTAAATACAATATTTTGCGCGGAACGAAAATTTCATTTTGCATAATCTTATTTAAACTCGGTGAAGGGAGACGAGAATTAATATCAAATTTGAGGCTCGAACAGGCCCAATCTCCATTATTCTCCGGACTAAGATTTCTAACTGTATTAACTTTGTTTAATTGAAAATAAATATAAATTCTGTTTGTGTCACTTTAATATCGTCAATTCAATCGATTTCTGACCGTAAATATTCATCTACAGACTGAAATATACATGCTTTGAGAGTCCTCTTAGATGCTACTTTATTTAGTTAGTTCACCTTAATAGGTAAAGACTTTCTAGATTAATAAATATTTTTAATTAAGTAATTTCATAATTTATGTTTAAGCCGAAAGAAAAAAAATCAATTTAAAGTAATATGTGAAGAATAGATTTTATAATAAACAGGTGTTCCTTCTTGTTGAAAATACATCTACAATACCTATGTAAATATATTATCTATTCAAATATTAGTATGTACTTACCGTACAGACGTAATTCAAAGACGTCATAGAGAAAGAAATTGCAAATTACCTGAAACAAAAAAATGCGAACTTTAACACGTGTTGCTACTCGCTAGGAATCAATATCTTTAATATCAAAACATTAACTAAATGGCACAATTATTTTATACATAAGAATATTTCGTGAACTCGTGAACAGCTAAAGCGATTTCCACATTTTCTTTAGAAAATTTCCTTTAAGTTAGAGGATAGTTTTTGCGCAGATTAAAATACCTTTCATAGATTAGGGTATAATGTAACAGTAACAGTAGGGTAGGTACAGCGCGAACAAAGTCGCGAGGGGCTAGCTAGTCTTATACTTTGGTTTTCCTTACAATGTTTGCATAAGAAAGATTCGAACAAAAACAATTAAAGGACCGGCTTACATTTCAAGTGTTTTTGACAGAACCCTCAAGCTGTGGAAAATGAGATCGCGATATATTCACAAATTCTTGAGAAATCGAGATTTATTTTATTGACATTTTCACGTGTGTGATTTGAAATAATATTAAAGTACGTATGAGTGTTAAAATTGTTTACTATTAAGTAGATATATATGGCTACAGTTTTAATGTACAGAGATTAAAAACCATTTTTTTCTAAAAAATAATAATAATGAACAATAAATCCAATCTTTTTTTTCGACGTTAACATAGAAATTGATTACGTCATTGCTAGCTTTTTAAACAGCCATTTTTTTCCGTTGATGGTTCGATTTTTAAATTTTCCCTCCTTCCGCGAGCTGTCATTGAGGAATGGCGGGAAGTGATTGACGCAAGGAAATGCTCGAGACGGCTGGGAAGTTTAGCTAGTAGTTACATTATAAAAAATTCTTGTAAGCGAGTCGATGTTACGGTTGGAAAATCTCTCAGTATCGATGTTTAAGGGAAATAACAAAATCTTGCTAAGCATATAGACGTTGTTAAGTTTTTGAATTATTAGAATTGATTGATGTGAAACCATAGCGACATTTTTTAATTGAAAGAGCTTTGGTCGACTCATTCATTTCGTTCGTAATATGTGTGGTAAAAATAGTGTTTTGTAAGATTATTCAGGCGTAAACGCTTCTTCATAACAATATTACAATATGTTTTACAACATATAATAATATAATTACAAAACGTCACGACAAGGATCGCGTAAGGTTACATAAACTAGTTTTAAAATAGATCTATACTAATATATAAAGCTGAAGAGTTTGTTTGTTTGTTTGAACGCGCTAATCTCAGGAACTACTGGTTTGAATCGAAAAATTATTTTTATTGAATAGACAATTTATCGAGGAAAGCTTTAGGCTACATAACATCACGCTGCGACTAATAGGAGCGAAGAAATAATGAAAAAACAAATCAACGGGGACGAAGTCGCGAGCAACAGCTAGTAGTATAATAACTTAATCAGAAGGTCACCAGCAGCGGAGCTAGACCCTAGCAAGAGGTTAGGGCCGCAGGGACAGAAACCTGACTATACACGCCGAGTTTAGAAGTACCGCCTTTTGAATAATATTTTTTTACTCATACATGCATCTTTTGTTTCACTTAAATGCTACTTTTGAGACTTTTATCCCTACTATCTATACTTAATATATAAAGCTGAAGAGTTTGTTTGTTTGAACGCGCTAATCTTAGGAACTACTGGTTCGAATTTAAAAATTCTTTTCTTATTGAATAGACAATTCATCGAGGAAGGCTTTAGGCTACATAACATCACGCTGCGATTAATAGGAGCGAAGAAATAATGGAAAAAGAAATCGACGGGGACGAAGTCGCGAGCAACAGCTAGCAACCTCCTGACTATACGCACCGAGTCTAGAAGTACCGCCTTTTAATAATATTTTTTTACTCATACATTCATATTTTGTTTAACTTATACTTTTGAGACTTTTAGCCCTACCATTAGATGCATATTAGATGAGGGGGAAAACCAAAATATATCCGGTTGTCTATGAAAATTGACGGTTGCTTTTA
>DWAJ01001501.1:0-21922 GCA_018238005.1 Eurema mandarina | reverse complement strand
AACATTAACCATTAAGGTAGCACACGCGACGGAAGCTTAAGAAATGTAGTAACTTCTCCCGTTTTCCCGACATTTCCCTTCACTGCTCCGCTCCTATTGATTGTAGCGTAATGAAAACTATACTATACTGTTCAGAAGTATGAAGAATAATTGTACCAAGTTTCGTTAAAATCCGTCTAGTAGTTTTTGTTTCTATAACGGTTATACAAACAGACAGACAGACAGACAAAAATTTTACTAATTGCATTTTTGGTATCAGTATCGATATTACGTTAAGGGCAGGACCATTTTTAACGGACTTCAAAAAAGGAGGAGCTTCTCAATTCGTCTGTATGTATAATATTTTTTTTTTATGTATGTTCACCGATATTTCCGTCAATTATGGACGGATTTCAAAATTTTTTTTTTGTTGTATAGAGGTCACTTCTGAAGTGGTCCTATTTTAAGGATATCAGGGTCTGATGATGGGAAACCAGAGAAATCTAGGGGAACTTTCAAAAATTGTATGGGCGACTAGTGCGTGTATAAGTTTTTCAATAAGTATCTTATGTAAACACTTTAATTGTAATAGTCTGGAGTAGGCCTGATGATGGAGCCCAGGTACAATCGAGGGAAATCCTGAACGATTTACAGTAGAAACCTTGTGTTTGAGCTTGATTATATTGTATTAAGAAGGACTTTACATCTAGATAGGTTGTGACTACCATAAGGGGTCTGATGCTGAAGACGTAGGATACCGTAAAGAACTACTCAACGGTATAAAGTACCTACCTTGTGTTTCGACTTAATTCATTTATATCGATGAAACCTTTGCACCCGTATAAGTTTTAATGAAGGTTTGCAGTAAATCTGATGACGGAGACCAGAGACAGTTGAGGGAATTCCTCAACGAATTACAGCATTTAACATGAGACAACCACTTTCCGACTCAAGTAACCGGCGTTTCTTCATTCGAGAAGCATCATTGATTGATCCACCACTTAAAATTGTAAAAGAAAATAATTTTTAACAAAAAATAAACCGACTTCAAACTAAAAAGCAAAAAATAAACAGTAGGTATTAAATCATCCGGTAACGTAACCTCTCCCTTTAGGGGTAAGAGGAATTCTAGGTGTTCAAATTCTACTTCAGATGATTAAAACATGATATTGGTATAATTTTGGCCATTGTTTTAAAACAATAGTCAAAATAATGTGAAAGCGTAAATTTGCTTATCAATTCATTCTGATATATTATGTTTAATGTATTGAACGTATTGTAAAAAAAACTGTAGTATAATGTATTTGATACAGCACGAGTATAAAAGTAGGTAAATAATAAACAGCAACATAAACATTATAAATAGTTGAAATGCATAACTTGATACACTCCTTTCTATGAATATAAGTAGGTACCTACATAAAGGCTCGAGGTTTGTATTGACCTACTAAAGCCCAATATTAATTATATTACATATAATATGATAAGCATAAGATCGCTTTTTCTGACAATATTATGAATAGGTACCATAAACCTACTTTAAAAATCGAGAATAGAAATCGACGACGAGATAGTGGACCGCAATTTTTTTTTCAAAAGCTTAGTTGGCCAAAGTATTTATAAATAAATAAACTAAAAATTTCATTTTCATGTGGGTAACGTCGGGCCCGTTTGTTTGATAGTATTTAAACGCCTATCGACTTATCGAGCAGCGTAACGCATAATTCGCTTAATCGATAAGAGATTTGATACGAGCCCTAGGTGTTCAAATAATTAGGAACGTTGAAAATCGCTTCCTACAAAAAACAATAGCACAACTACAACGACTCGATTAAAAGATGATTCATATCCTTAAGGATCTAAAAATCGAAGCGCAGAAAATTCGAATGCGATCATGAACCCTTACTTTACATTTTGATAACTCCAAATACTTAAATGGCATTTTTTATAAACTTGTAACTACAATAATTTTATTTTAGACATTTATTATGTACATACTTACATATAAAATATTGTAATTTTTATTATTTACGTTAGTTATTATAAATAATATAAAAGGAGAAACTGACTGACTGACTGACATATCAACGCACAGCCTAAACGGCTAAACGTAGGCACTTGAAATTTGGAAGGGACGTAGCTTAGGTACTCTAGAGGTGCACTCAGAAAGGAATTCCCGAAATTCCTTTGGGAACGGGAATTAGGGAGAAAATTCTTTTGTATGAAAAATCCAAACCGTTTAAGTTAGACGCTTGAAATTTGGCATGCAGGTATACCTTAGTAAACTTAAAGCTTAGTTGCAACAGGATATTGCAAAATTCCTACGGGAACGGAAGTAAGCGAGGGTCAAAGTTTATATGAAAATCCACGCGGACGGAGTCGCGGGCAACAGCTAGTCTATACATATAATAAAAACGTAACGAGTCGCTGTCTGTACATGGAAGATATATGAGAAAAAATATTATAGGAGACCTTTATTAACACAATAGAATCCAAAACAATGGTTTTTCGAATTTTTGTCTGTTTGTCAGTATGTCTGTTTGTTTGTGCACGCTAATCTCAGAAACGGCTTATCCCATCTAGATGGGGTTATCAATGATATATTGTGGTAAGCTTCACTTAACATTTAGTGTTTAATTCATGTCAATCGGTTGATAAATAAAAAAGTTATGGCAATTAAAATAATCACGTTGAACTTGCTGAACGTTTTGTTGGCGCGGGTTAAGCATTTTAAGACATGCTGCCCAAAGTCACTGTTCTACGCGGGCGAAGTCGCTGGCACAGCTAGTTACAAATATAACCGCACTTGATTTTGTATAATGAAAATACTTATATACATACAACTTTATCATACGTCGGCCTTGCCCTGCCACACCTGGGCTTTTCGAAGCTCTGCCCTCGCGTACAATGAATGTATTATAATCAAGTCCAGTATATTATGATAAAATATAACTGGAACAATAGTATAAAAGCCTTACACTTGCTTTGAGGCGACACATACTCAATATCTTTGAAACAAAGACACAATGATTGCAAAGGTAAGTCCAAAAAGTCTATATTTTCTGAATATTGTTGTATGTTGTCCATGATCCGTTCGTTGGTGAACGATACTTAGACAATAATACCAAATACATATTAATACTCTTTCGATTATGACGACATTTACATATTAGGTATATTGTATTGTATGTCTCATTTTAGGTACTTCTTTTTGTCTGCACGGTCGCAGTTACCCACGCTGGAGCGATTCTTGCTCCCACAATATATGGAGGTGCATATACTTGGAACCCTTACAGCTCCTACCCAGCCCAACCCGCTGTAGCTACTCAACACTCGAACATATTTCGATCCCCATTTAATTTAGGCCAGGTATTATGTTTAAATTTTAAAACATTATTCTTCATTCATTCAAAATATACGAAAACAATACCTATATTTATTTAAATGTACATACTTATATGCTAATATCACATAATATTTGGGAGTTAGTGATAAAAAATATAATTGCATAAAAAAAAGACTGCATCCGATTCCAAAAACCCAACTAGGAAGCAACAATAATGCATACACAGAACATTTTTAAATTAATTCCAGGTGTCAACCCAAACTAAAGTCGTTGATACGCCATTTTCGAGCGTCCGCAAAGCTGATATTCGCGTAACCAACCCTGGATTAGCAGCCGCTTATCAAAGCTATGCCGCACCACTAGTATCCCATGTCACTGCACCTGTCACTGGAGTAAGTGACCTATCACCTATTTAAGACTTTTTAATTTCTAGTGGTTGTTATTACGGTCACAAATTTAATTCTATCTTTATAATATTATCATTACTTTTTATATATCTTTATATAAACTAACAATGTCAAATGGTTATTAGATTATAGAACAATCATTATTCGAAAGCTTTCCATGATCTAATTTTTTTAAAATTTAGTACCTAAGTGTTAAATTTTAATGAAAATATGAATAAACTTTGGTTTAATATTAATTGTTTGTAGGTAACCTCAGGTGGCCTTTTGGGTGTTGCCTATTCTGCAGCCCCAGCTGTTTCCCACATGACATACACCAACGGTCTTGGTCTTGCATATGCTTGGTAAAGAAAATGTGCACCTAACAACATTAGTTTTATAATTACGATTCCTCGTTGTTTGTTACATAATAAGTGTTAACATTATTTTATTATGATTTTTTGAAATATATTCTATAATAAATATGACTTTTACTTTATTTTAAAAACATGTAACCTTATCAAATATTATGTACTAATAGAATGTTATGTCTTAAATTTAATTAAATTTTATAATTTATATACCTATTATGTTATTTTTTGTTACTGTATTAGTCTTTTTTTTTTTTGACGGGGAGGAAATCTTCTTACGGATACCGCTTCCTCCCCGGGGAAGGAGGCGATTATGTCGGACTCGCCAGAAGGGCCATACCGACTAAAACCCACCGGTGTTCCGTTGCGCACCCTTGCGGGGGCGGACACGCTGAGGACTGTATTAGTCTGAGTAATTTAGTTAAAATTTCAAAATTTTTTCTAAAATTTAACAAATGACAAATTTAAAAAATCTCAAAATGTATGCATTTTCTGGTTTATCATTAGTTTATAAATTTTATTTTTAATGAAATCATCCCACTTTTTTCTTTATCTGTATCGCACAACTAACTTTCTTAAACTCTTACTTATCTATGTTTAAAAAAAGTTCCATCGAATTTGAGTTTTCTACTTCTCTGCCGCTGTGTTTGCACTTTAATTTTTTATTATTACTATTATTTACTTAGATCAATATGTTTAATATCTTATAAATTTTGTCAAAAGAAACTTTTGATATAGTATTCTTTCACTTAAATAAATAGCAGCCATTGCGTTAGTGTAAATACATTAAGTTAATAATATTTAGAACAAGATCAAATCGTTGCGTTTTTTCTTGTTGTTTTTTTACGTAATTCTAAGGTAGATTCAAAGTTTAAACCTATTTATATTTGTTAGCATTCTTTCATTACCTGGTTTAACCTTATTACCACATTGATTTTTTATTTCAGGTTATTATCGACCTGTCAAGAGGACATTTTTTCGTCAAGCTGTCTTCACAAATTCGCAAAATAGGAGACGAAAACCCGTTTAAGTTCTCAAATTTCTTGTCTAATCTACCACCAATCGTGAGTAAACTCTTCGTGCTTTAAGTTAAAATAATATTTGTACATAAAGTGTCGAGTATTTTTCAATATGAATTATATAGTTCAATGTTGATTATGTTGTTTATCCACTAAAATTATGTGGGTGTTCGTATTTTTATTTTTAATATCTGAAAATATTACTTGTGTATACAATGTCTATATGATAAATATTTTCTATATTATTACATTTAATATAATTTGAGGAATACTCCCTTAACATCATCTTTTTAGCTAAGTTAAGCATTGTTCTGTTCTTTACAAACAAAATCTTTAAGTTAGAAATTGATGTATAAGTTACTACCAACCTTATTATTTAGTTCTAAATATTACAGACAATAGTAATATAGCAATTACAATGAAAACTATACTTTGAAGAAGAGGCAGACATTCTAAATTAAATAAAATATCCTACAAATGTTTTATGTTAACTATTATACTTATTATAATTTCTAATGTGCAAAACTAATAAGATTGTTATATTAATATTCCTACTTTCAACTCTATCTCTATCACTTGCTATTACCATATAATTGTATAAGTTCATTCTAGTACATAGTTTCCATAACATATTATAACTAGATGGACTTGTTTAATATTATTACTAAGTATTTTTAAACTTTAAACTGCTGGTGTACTTCAAAAATCTGTGGTGGAGCGAATGAGATGCCCACCCTCACGCAGAATCGGCGTCTTAACATGGAGTGCTGGATATCATCCCATCAGCCCATATTACCATACCAAGTATTTTTGAATATTATTGTAGGGTGGTAGAGCAATGCCGCGATGCAGCAAACGCACCCGTGGTGCTGCAGCCGACTTGCTGCCCGGCACCACTGCCCTGGAAGACCACCATCATCACAAGAGATCGAGAAACACAAGGTTTAACAACTTTAAACATTTTATATACCTTAATACATATGCAGTGGAATCTCGATAACTCGAATGTCAAGGGAAATACTAATACAAATTAAATTTGAGTCAAAGAGAATAAATATGTGCTCTTAATACCTCAGAGGGAATTGACATTTTGATTGAAATTGATAAACGCAATATCCTGTTAACTATTTTACAGTTATTGGTTAAAGAGTTAGAGCAAAAAATATTGTTTGTAAATAAGCACTACACATTTTTAATTTCAGTTCAAGGCGACATTCCAAATCTGAAGACACAAGTTTTAGTGCAAAAAAATGTTTAGCCTGGTTTAAAGAATATACAACAGTTTCAGAACCAGATGTTTTAGGTGTGTTTTTATTCCATCATAATAAGAAAATTTAAAAGAAAAAAAATAGTAATATGTATTATATTTATTATACACCATTACAGGTCCAGAAGGCATGGAAAAATTTTGTCAAGACTTAAGTGTTGATCCTGAAAATGTAGTAATGCTGGTCATTGCATATAAAATGGGAGCTAAACAAATGGGGTATTTTACGCAAGAAGAATGGTTGAAAGGTGAGAATGCTTTATGATTATGTTAGGAATTGTAGCATCAAAGAGTAAAGTAAAAGTTATCTACTTACTAATAATTCCGTATTTTTTATAGGTTTAACAGAACTACAATGTGACAATGTACAGAAATTGCAGACAAAATTAGAATATCTTCGCAGTTTATTAAATGATCCATATATTTTTAAGGCTATTTATAGATATTCATATGATTTTGCTAGGGTAAGTATATATATATACATGTGAATATGAAAAATGATGAGTTCAATATTAATTAAACTGATTTCTAATTCGAAGTAGCAACATAAAATCGTTTTATATCTAATAATGTCATTCATATTTCAAATCAAGTTATCCTATACAAAAATTTGCAAATAACCTAATACAAAGAAAAATCTTATCATACAAATATATTTACAGGATAAAGATCAGCGTTCACTAGACACGGGAACAGCGAGAGCGCTGTTAGGTGTGTTATTACCTCGCTGGCCACTCAGAATACCGCTGTCTAATTTCTTAGCAAATGAAAGGCGCTACCGCGTTGTGAATCGCGACCAGTGGTGTAATATCCTGGAGTTTAGTCGAACTGTCGACACACAACTTACAGCTTATGATGCAGATGGAGCTTGTAAGTTAAAAATTTCCATCTATGTATAGACCATTTATTTTGTAGTTGACTCATAGTGTTGCATATAATTTAATTTTATGTAATGTAATATAGAGCAGAAATAGTTAGAATTATGTATATATATATTTTTTATGACGAATTCACACTGAGGTTTTCGAAATGTTTAAAATCCGTGCTAATATTTACAAATGCGAAGTTATCTCTGTCTGTCTGTCTCGCTTTTACGCCACACTACTGAACCCACTGTAATGAAATAAATTAGATACTAAATCTAGAGCCTGAGAAAGGTCATAGGCTACTTTTTAACAGGAAAAAGGGGTTGTAGGTTGTAGGGTTGCGGTATTTATGTTTGTATTGTAAAGGCTCGTTAATTAATTCATTATTATTATCTAGGGCCTGTGATGTTGGATGAATTTGTAGAGTGGTTGAGAGCAGAACGCGGGGATTCGGCCATGCATGCCAGCTGAGACTACACCGAGACAGGTAAATTACAAAACAAAAAATAAAAAATAAGTTTAAAGATTAAAATATATGCAGGTTTTACTTAAAGTAACCAATTAATTAATGACTTTTCTGTTTTTCTTAAATGTTAAATTAATATATTTTATTTTTTTACAGAAAGGGGTCAGGCTTGCTCTACTACAACTACTTGAGTGTGGGCCTGCCTTATAATAATTATAATGTATATTGATTAGTTTATATTTATGTATATTATGATTTGTATACCCATTCATTTAAATTTTGCGAATTAGAACAGCAATCTGTCTTCTTATCCCTGGTATTGTACTACATACATACAATTTATATGGAGTTAATCTGCTTTAATTAAATTGATTGATATATATTTAAATCTTTATTTACTTTGCATTCATTTTCATTTTGACATTCACATTCTTTTATATTTATTGTGCACACAAATACTCCCAGATATATTTTTGCATATTTTGTTATAAATTATTTTAATCCTGACACCCACCGAAACAATGTTATTCTTGAAAATAGTACAAGTTTTGCTTTTAAACATTTAGTTCCATCAAATTTTGTTTTTTTTTTTCATATGATGTAATAAATTGGACTGGTCCCAAAATGAGTTTGGTAAATTGCATTTAGTTATAAAAGGATTTTTTAGCAAATTTGCTTTTAATTATAATTTCTTAATTAAGTATTGTTAAGTTTCGCAATTTCATTTGAAAAATGTATATGGGCCATTATTTTATACTAAAATTGTTTGTATTGTAATTAGTTCACATTCATTTCATTTTAAGTTACTTTCCATTGTATAAACTCACCATTTTTATTTAATGTAACTTGTAACATTAAAAATGGCCAAGTACTACTGCCAAGAATAATCTCATCAAAAACAAATTTGATGTGTGTATATAAATAATAATAGCAGAATGATCTTGCAACTTTCAACTAACCGCCATTTTGATTAATACTTAAAATCATACATTGCAAAAATTAACTTATCCAATATTAATGTTATGCAGCTTGATACATCAAATTTATTATATAGAAATCCACAAGTCAATATTGTAATTATTTTGTATTAATAATGAAATAATTATTCAACATGAACACAAGTAATAAAGAATTTGAATATGGTGGAACTGACTGAATGCTTTTAAATTTGCTTTAATTTCAGAGACTTATTTGCATTTTTATATTTTAAGGTCAAGATATCAGTTTTAAGTAGGATTTAAAATGTTTGGTCTGTCTTCATTTTACTTCACTTTAATCAATTTATTAGCAACTCAAAATTGGTATTTTGACTTAAAGCTATTAATAAATGCTCTGAAACAAGTTCCAATGGACTAGATGTCTAGTCTATTCCTAGGTTTAGGTGTAGATATGGTTTTGTATAAGCATGTAGGTAGTATATTCAAATTCTCTGCAGGACAACTGTTCAGTATCAATGTGTAATGTAACGGTGTAACAAAATTTTATCTAAAATGTTTTAGGCCCCCCATACCGAATGTCATTGAAGAGAAATAAATCATTGAAAAAAGGTTTTTGTATTTTTAATTGATGCTTAATTTAATGTTAAATACAAGTTACTTCTTGTGTAATAGATTTCATTCAATAGTACATTTTAATTATAAAAGTATTTATTTACAATATCTGTCTGCTTTCATCTTACTTCGTCTGTCCAATAATGTTTCATGTAAATTACCATCAACTTTAGCTCGTTTCAATTCAATTACACCTGAATCATTGATTTTCAGCTTTTTGTCCTGAAATTTCTGGAACTTTTTACTGAAACACAATTATTATGTAATTCAATATGTGTGAAGAAATTAATTATATTGTTAACCTAACAATCTATTACCACTTGTACTTATATTTTTCAATTGTGTTATTTCTATGTTACTTTAAATAAAACAGTAAAATTATAATAAGGACAATAAAACCACAAACATTACTAAATAAATATTGTGTTATACTCACACATAATTGACTTCAACTTCTGCTAAGTCTCCCTCTTCTTCAGGCACAACAACTTTCTTTATCTCCCTACTTCTATTACTGCGGATGTTACAAAACTCATTCTCACCCGCAGCAATACTGTTTGCCAATACAGAATCATCTTCAGGATTCACTGACATAAACTTGTTTATTGAACTTAATATTGCCGTCTTGCCTGTTAGTAGAAGTTAAAAAAGTTCACTTAATAATTCAGTTATCACATTATTAAGATTCAATGGATTAAAGTAGTTATCTCAAACCATACAATTTATACTTAAACACAATTGCACATATAAAATTTAAATATTTGAAAAATAATTACCATCTTGCCAAACTGGCTCCCATTGTTCCATGGGCCCAACAGCATCAGATCTTCCAGTCACTACACAGTCTTTTGACACACCCAGATATTTTCCATATCCAGATTTAAGAGCAAATTTATTATCACCAGCTGGAAATGCTGTGAAAATTTCCTCAGGTGAAGGCCCATCACCTTCATTGTGCGGAGCACCTAATGTAAACAAGCCATTGTCGAGAGCCGATATATAAGAATTATTTCCAAATTCAATAGAAATAGGCCCAGTCACATCTTCAATTCTATCTACTTTCCACCAGTTACCATGTTTTATGCAGTCTTGGTCTTCTTTAGATTCTTCTAATTTATCTTTATTTCTGTGTTTGCGTTTCTTAGCTCTGAAAATAACGTAAAACTATTTTACTAAATAAATTTAAAACCAACCGAAAAATATTTATTATCAGAGTTGTCTTACTTAGGTTTATCTCCTTTTAAAACTAATTTACCACGTTTTACTGCAGCATATTCGTCAGCCATCGTATCGCAATTTCCAAGTTGCTTCTACTGAAGTTTTATAAAACTTAAAGTATGCACGGAGTACCTTTTTGTTGTTAGATTATGAAGAAAAAGCATCGATTATTGAATAATGATTGTCTAGTGGCCTAGTAATGTTTATATTTTATAATTTTTTACTCTTTACGGGCCTTGCAAGTAATGTATATTTGTATAATCCAAAGAAAATGTAATCACTACGTTTTAGTAAATTAGTTTAATCATAAATCATTTAATGTACCTATTTTGTTATACTCGATCAATGATTTTGACTTTGACATTTAAGAAAGGCTATAAATTATATAACACTACATTATACGTTAAAATTCTAATAACAATACAAAAAAGAAACAAAATAATACAAAGCTTCGGGGACTGGTTGCCAAGTTACTAATTAATATAAATTATAAACTATTTTAATATTTACTATACATTAATACACGTACTAGCTTTTTAGGAGTATAAGAATCCATCGATAAAGTCACCGGGAAAAAGTATGATCTATGTCTTTCTAATACGATAAATTAAAAAAAGATTAAAATAAATATCATCAGTGTAATAGTGAAAGAAGAAACATTATCGGTTATAAGTTAAATTTCATTTTCGTAGTTTCATTTAATTATCTAGCTACTATAAATATCAATTAATCCAGTATAGCTTGGTATAATATTATCAATTCACATCGTTTATCGTTTATAATATTTGAAGTGATAATATGTAATTGGTATAGTTATGCCTTTAAATGTTTTTTTTTGTTAGACCTACACTTGTCTTTCAATATCTCTAGCAAGACATAAGTTTGCAATATTAATAGTTTATGAAAATACAATATAGTCTGTAGTTAACATAGTTCAAAAACATACATGAATTATGACAATGGCAATACTTCATACGCCATTTTGTAATTCGGAGCATGTTGATGTGCTCACGAAAATGATTTTATTTCACATTGATATTAATTAATAGTTCTAATAGATAATTTAGTTTTAATTTAGGTTATAGTAAATAAACTGTAAAAATGGATAAACCAGAAGTGAAGGCGTTCAACGCGGAGGTAATGGTGCAAAGAGTTCATCAAAATTTACGTTTTCCGTGGCATCTTCTTTACTCAAAATTTTCTTACAGTTATCCGGGTTGTACGAAAATAAGCCTCCGATATCAAAGGCAAAAATGAGTGCTATAACAAGAGGTGCTATAAAGGCGATAAAGTTTTATAAGCACGTTGTGCACAGTGTCGAAAAGTTTATTCAAAAATGCAAACCTGAATATAAAGTTCCGGGCCTGTATGTGATAGATTCTATCGTAAGACAGTCAAGACATCAATTTGGACAAGATAAAGATGTATTTGCCCCGAGGTTCGCTAAGAATATGCAACAAACTTTTGCTAATCTATTCAGATGCCCGCCAGAAGATAAGGTTTGTTATATAAAGTATATGTTGTAGGTTATATTCTTGATTCTGATAAACTATTATATTTACATAAGCTAAATTTCACTCTGCTAAAGTCACACATGCAAAAATTCTTTATTTAATTGTGAAAGCATTGTATGCCCTAAAATAAAAATATCCGAAAATAAAAATATAGATAAAAGTGAAAACGAATAAGCACAAAAATTAAAAAAATATGTAAATAAAGGATTACATAGCTTTTACATAAGAGTGGCTTTTAACATAATTTTTATATATTATGATAGTATTATTTAATAAATCTAATTACCTTGATTTTAGCGTAACATTATTAGAGTACTCAATCTTTGGCAAAAGAACAATGTGTTTGGTCCTGATGTGATTCAACCATTATTAGACATGGCAGACCCTAACCATCCTTTGCATCAAGAAATACAGCAACAGCAAAATAATACTGCCAATGGTAATTCAACATTCCTAAATATGTTTTGCTCTTTTTTCATAACAATATTTAATTTGATTTCTGAATTAACTTTGCACTTCACTTTATTTTAAAAAGAAAAAAATGAAATAGCAGCAATATAAGAAGTGATCATATCTTGGATGTTATCTTGAAATGTATATTTTAGGAAGTACTTTAAACATTACTCATAATGCATCAGATAACAAAATTTCTCCGGGTCCTGCATCCCAGCACACGCCCCATTCTTCTACACCAATGGGAGATCAGGTAAACAACAATTCACTCTTAAAGCAATGAACATTCATTACATAGAATACATATTCTCACTTAAATTTTAATTGAATATACATATTTCAATGTATGTAGAGATGTATAAGATGTTGTATGACAGAAAATTATTATTCTGTTCAATATCAGAAAACAATTTTCAGTCCACTGTAAAAACACAAGACATACAAATATGTATTTATGTCATAATTTTTTTATAGGAATTATTTATTTCTATTTACTTAGTATGGAAGTGCATATAGTAATTGTCATTTGTATTATTCCTAGATTATTAACACCTTATGCAATAGTTTCAGGATCAATCATCTGGCCCACCACCAGCCAAATTCAATCGCAAGTTACTCAATGATTTTGAATATGAGAGTGGAGATGATACTCCTGCTGCAGACTCAAGTCCGCCACCTCAACATAATTCTAATCATACACAGAATTCCCATAACACACAGAACAACTTGCAACATAGTCAACATGCACAAAATGCTCAACCCACTCATCAAAGCCATAATCCTGCTGATGCATTAGGAAGGTTTGTATTTTGGTTTGTTATAAATTATAATATTATCTAAACAATAATTTATTGTAAAGTAACATAACAACTATTTAATATTTCTAGGTGTTTTGAGTATTTATAATAATTTATAATACCATAATATGGTGCTTTATAATTTTTAAGGTATATATTAAAAGTACTTTAATCATAACATTACTTAATTATGTTTCAGTATATTAACAAATCCAGAGATAATGAGGCAATTACAAAGTTTACAAGCTCAAATGCAATTAGTTGCTGGAATGCAAATACCTGTAAGTAAATAAATATATTATTTTATTTATTTCACAATTTTGAGGTACTAGTAAAATGAAATTGTGTTGTTATTTTTAACAGAATTTAATGCCAATGATGACTGACCTACAAATGCAGCAAAACCAAAATCAAGGTCCTCCATTTCTAGTTAGTATATTTTTGTTACTTAAATAAATTTTATAATAACATAAAAAATGAGTACACAATAATTTATAAAATGTTTTATATGTAGGGTGGACAGAATGAACCTACCAAACAAACAGAAAACAAAGACGACATGGCAAATGAGTCTGACATTGAATTTGTGGATTCCGGACCACAAGTTATTGAAATTCCTGATGCAAATGATTCTAGGTAAGAATTATTATTAAAATGATAAGCTCATTTTCGGTGAAAATAATCTCACTAAGCTTCAATTACAGGTGCAAAAAGTGCCTGTATGTACTTTTCATCATTTGAACATCTTATAAGTTACCCTTTTTCCTTAAATAAATTCTTGATATATGTGTAACAGAACTCAAATAAAAAAAAAATATTACAATAGCAAAGTAATTAATGAATTGTTTTACAGGAGTCCATCACCAAAATCGCGTCGACGAGGATCGCGATCTCCTAGAAGACGGAGACGCTCCCGCTCACCTCGCAGACGACGAGACCGCGATAGAGATAGAGACAGGTATAAATAATATAAGTTAAATTATACCTAGCTCTTTGTTTGCATAGTTCTTCATAGCTTGACCTGTACCTCTATAATATACTTACTTTCTTATGTCAATCATCATAATATATATAAATTATGTGTCACATTGTTTGTCCGCGATTGACTCCTAAACTACTGAACCAATTTGAAATTAAATTTGCACACCATGTGGACTTTTAAAGATAGGATAGCTTACATCTCAATTTATTACATGAATATAATAATAATATCCGAGCGAAGCTGGGGCGGATCGCTAGTAACCTTTTAAATTCTGACAAGCAAGGATTTTATCATTACATTGGAATATAGATTTTTTTTCTGCTGAAGCATCAGGATTCAAGACGCAGCTATGTTATAAGTTTAAAGTGCAGGGTTTTTACTAATTAATAATGTGATGGGTGGGAAAATTAAGGATCTGCCAAATTGACTACAAAAAAAATTATATGTACTAAAAGTTTTCCTGTATTTTATGTTTTAATCCTAAAACTAAAGTATGTAAACCAAATAATTTCAGAGATAAAGATAAAGAGAAGAGTTACAAAGAGAGGGAGGCAGAAAAGGAGAAACAGAGAGAAAGAGAGAAAAAGGGATTGCCACCTATAAAAAAAGAGAACTTAAGTGGTAAGTTTGAAAGAAAAATATTAATAAAAAAATATATGTTACATCAAGGGTATATTTTTGATTTAAATTTTTTGGTACTAATCTATACTAATAAAGAAGTAAAGTTTGTGTGTTTGTTAAATTGTAAGGGGTAATTTCGGGATCTACTGAACCGATTTAAAAATTTTTTTCACCAATCCAAAGCCACATTATTGCTGAGCTATTTAAAAAACCGAAAAGGTTAATTAACATTATACCCAAGGAAGTGGGCATGGGTCAGCTAGTACATATTATATAAAAAGATCAGTTATACAATAGTTACAATATTTGTTCTCAATACAATGTTAAGATTCACTCTCTCAAGTATATAATCTCAAGTACGTAAAAGTACGCAACTTATATTGATGGGGTTGTTTAAATAAAAAAAGTGATTCAAGAGGAAAGCAATTTGTATTATACATACATGCGTGCGAAGCTGGAGCTGGTCGCTAGTATGTTAGAAATTATAGTATGTATACTTACTACAAGCAAAGTTATATTTTTAACATAATATGTCTTTAATTAGTTTGCAGTACAACTCTATGGGTGGGACATCTATCCAAGCTTGCAACCCAAGAGGAACTATCAGACTTGTTTGGAGGGTTTGGTGGCTTGGTGTCGGTGGATCTTGTACCTCCAAGAGGATGTGCGTTCGTAGTCATGGAGCGAAGGAGGGATGCGGCAAGGGCAAAACAAAAATTGGATAGGCATAAACTGCATTCAAAGGAAATTACAGTGAGTATAAAATAATATCTTTCTTTATTTTTATTTTTCCCCCAAAAATGCGGATAAAACCGCGGGGCGCGGCTAGTTTATAATAAGTTTAAAATATATATTTTTTTAATTTAATTATATTGTTTGAATAGAATTAAAAGTTTATTATAATTGCAGGTAGCGTGGGCGGCAGGCAAGGGCGTGAAAGGTCGCGAGTGGAAGGACTACTGGGAAGCGGAATTGGGAGTCGCGTACTTGCCGTGGACGGCGCTGCACGCGCGCTGGGCGCTCGGTGCATTATCTCTGGACGCGCTCGAAGAAGGCGGGGCTGTGGACGAGGAAACACTACCCCCCTGGCTTCCTCCACGGGTACGTGTGAGAGAGGAAGGAGGATGTAACCCTCTGAACCAAAGGAAGGATCCTCGACTAGTCAAACCACTGACTGGCCGGCCCTTAGGCTCCCGTGGTTCGATGTCGAGAAGCTGTATATATGCTATAAGTCTCTAACTCGGCGCATTAGTAGCGGTCGCTACAAGTGTATACTTAGCATGACCATTGCCTTGGTGCAGTGCAGGCTCCATGCATTCTAAATATTGAAAGAGCTGACCAAAATATCTTCTTCTTATTTTTATATACTACCTAGTATAACTTTTTTTATAAAATACATAGTCCTTTTATTAATTAATGATAGAATAATTTCATTATAATAGAATTTTTCTTTACAAACAGATATTTGTATTGTGAACCAAAAACAGACTACTTGGAAGACTTAAAAAAAAGGACGAAGTTTCTAAGTGACTATGTTCAGGCACAACTTGTCATTTGTGGACCAATTTTGATGATTCTTTTTTTTTTGTACTAATATTTCAATTTGTAATATGACCATCCCTTTACAGATAATACCGAAATCGATGTCTGAGATCCCAATGCTCGGTGGTTTACCCCCAGTATCAGGTGCTGGTATGCTCCTGCCTGGAGCGGGGCAACTACACGGCTTAACCAACATGGCTGCCATACAAAATTTACCACCCAACAGCATGGCTATGACTGGACCTCCACCAGCCAGTATACCTCTGCCAGTACCTAGGATGCCGCCGCCAGGGTATGTTTCAATATTTTAATATTATTTCTACCTAAAATAGACTGTTTATAATGTTGTTTCAAGGAGTCATCTCTCCCATTGATTCATACATAACCAAGATGGAATTAAATAATGCTGGACGTACTGGTTTTGAACTGACATTTTTAATGCTATTGAAATAAATATTGATTTCATTGTTAAAGTACTCTTGTCATACTTTTAGTGATCCTTTTTGTGGGAACGATGAATACATAAATTTTATTGTTATTATACATAAAGATTTTCTTGCTCTTTTTTCTTTGTACAAGATGGCTTTTCAGATCTGCTGGATATAATGGTTTTGTCATATAATCAAAATATGTATATTGTATATTGAGTTGAATAAAAAAAATTACAATGTTACATATTGAATTTATATATGGTGGTTTTTTTTGCAGTATTGGTCCTGGTCTGCCAGCAGGGATGCCACCAGGAATGAGGCCTCCTTTGCCTGCTGCATTACCTGGTATGATGTTCTATAAAGAATATATTTTAGGAAGAACGAAATTGTTACTGTTATTGTAATTAACAAGAATATGTTATGAACACAGGTGTACAAGCAGATGGAGCTCTAGGTGCAGGAGGGCCATTGTTAGGATTTCCACCAGCGATGCCTCCTCACTCCATACCACAGCCTGGTAAGTTTATTTATGTATAAGATCATTGCTTCTTATTAAATTTTTCTTCCATATATTAAAAAAAATATGTTACTTGCATATTCTAAAGTTTTGATGTAGATCTACTGGAAAAAAGAGAAAGCATTCAGTTAGAGCTCATCTTATGAACCTTTTATATTAACATCTTTATTAAAACCTAAAATAATCATGTTTAATTTAAGGTTTTAGAGAGAAGCTGTTGCTTCCTGTATAAGTAGCATAGATCCATTATACATTGTTGGCAAATCTTTGTATTTCTGTTGATTTTAATATAATTACATAATATAATGCTGGTTTTTCTATCAAATAAAATAAAAATATGCAGTGTATTGTCTTTCACACAATTTTACAAAGTAATAAATACCCATTTATGGTTAGTATAAGTTATTTTTAAGGCGAGGTGTGTTTACGTTTCGGTATTTTTGTACTTCTAATTTACCTAAATGCAATTAAATAACGGAGTGTAGAAAAATATATGATATAGAGCACGATATTGTAAAGGGTTTCCCACTTTAACATTTAAATAAAAGACAATACTTTCGCTGTAATTAATTTGCAAACTTACCTCTGATAAAAAATTTACACGTCGAAATATGGAAATTAACAATGATAAAATGTATTTTATTTTAATAAATAGATAATAAATCTATGTTATAAAGTTTTGGCACGAACAGATTTTGTTTGTTCATTTATATTTCAAAAGAAATTTAAAAATAACGTGTAAAATAAAATAGAGAAAAAACGCCCCCTCGAAACTTGAATATTATGCTAAGCTAAAATCGATCTTATTGCGATCCGTGTACGCTTGTCACTTGCGTCTCAATGCATTTCAGTCGGCCGCTGGCCTGCGTTCAGGGACGTTGTCTCCGGACGCTCTGAATAGCGAGAATGACAGATCTCTCGCGAATATCGACGCGTCACGTGAAGGAACGCTAATTAAAACATTTTCGTATTGCGAGTTAAAATATTGCGAATTTTTGCTTTTCAGTAAAATAATATGTACAAAATAAACCTAAATAAAATATTTTTTAACAAAAAAAAAACCGAAGATAAACTATAAAGCAAGAAATAAATCGTCATAGTCGTAGAATAAAGTCGGATCTAACAAATACCAAATTTTAGAGGGCAGCCATTTTAAGTATTTTTTTTAGTTTTTTTGACATATCTTTTTTATTTCTAATCCTGTAATTATAAAATTTGGTATACATATAGGAAATATGGTTTGTTATAAAACTCTATAAAAGTAACTTCTTAAAATTATGTAGTTTTCTTGAAAAATCACATGCTTCATTATTCTCGGAGTTAACACAGTCATATGGTATTATCCGACATTATTCGTCGGAAAGTTACAACTTAAAATATGACGTTCTATGGACTTTTAATCAATATTTTGGCGGATGTGTTTCAGAAATATTGGGATTCATCTTCAACAAAACACAGACTATAATTTGGGCGTATTATCGCTTTCTTTATTGAGCATTAGAAACTTTAAGTGAAAACAAAACTAGTATAATCAACAAACAATCAAAAATCTAAATAATAATAAAAAAAACTTGTACTCTGCTGACTAATAAAATTCGGATTAGAACACTTACTTTTTGGTAAATTACTTATCATAAACTTAATCACTTACTTATAATCATTATAATATTAAATAAAAAGTTACAGCTGCTGTTAACATAGTATCACAATCATTCATAATTATCTATTTAGAGTCGTAACAACATTTTAATTTTTTTAATCCAGCTCAGAGATCAAAATAGTGGAAAATTAAACTAAAAAAAAACGATTCGTTAATAATAATTATAAAAACTATACAGCAAAACTTGTGCACAATTATTATTCAATCAGAATCATTATTGTCAGAAACATTACGTCCATGAGTTAAACTTTTGAAAAAGTTATGGTATTTCGTAGGTATCAACAAGGAATTGCAAATATTGTTAAGATCTTTATTATTTTATTTTTCATTACTGATTGGAATTGGGCCCTCATAAGCTTTGTGTAAAGTTGGAGTATTGTAATTTCTTGTCTCTTTTCGAAGTACAAGGGTCATGTAATCCTCAGCAGATAAAACATACTTGTATCGGATTTTATTGCTCTGGGTCCCATCGACACAAACCTCTAACGCCTGTCCAGGTAACTTTGTCGTTAGCTGTATTTTTGGCCCAATTCTTATTTTTAAGTTGATCTTTAAAATCAAACACAATGGACTGATTTACGTCTATGACTTCATAGGAATCGCCTGTGACTTTAGCCCAACGTACAAGCAATTTCCATTCATCTGGCGTATAAATTGTTTTATGCTCTGCAGCCCTTTCTATCACACTATGGACAGAATCCCCTTCGTTTTGGGTATGTCCTTTTTCAAGGAACCTATGGGTTATGGTTACGTCACATTCTTTAGCTACTAGAACATACATATTGAACACGATGCGATTTCGATTCTGGCCAGTGCAATTGTCTGACGAGAATCGAAACTCTTTCACACCCTTCATCACAAATTTCTTTATGAAGTCGTACACGCAATTGGCTACTTCGTTGGCCCCACGCTTAGCAACACCTTCATCCCACATATAGCAATAACCTTGTTTGCCGACCATATCATATATGGTAAAATTATAGCATGATAGCTTTCGTTTGTAATACAATACACTCATTTGCCCGTGAGGGCAAGACAAAACTTTTTGAAAATCAAAAGTAGCACAAATAATGCGTCCATTAGAATTAATAGCGTCATTTTTATCACTTTGTTTCAACGTTCTAGATACCTTTTTAGCTTCTAAATGCTTTGCGTACTGGTCTTTTACGTCATCAGACGGATTTTGGGTATCTTTAAAACTGTGACACTGATCACAAGTATCCTTTTTGGGTTTATGAAAACTCAAATTAAAATGACTGTTAACTATATCTCTGTACTGTCTCAGACTAGAAGATGTATTTGAATAATGACTGAGTTCAGGCCATTCTTTGTATAATTTAAACATCCGAGCTATGCTCAAGTCACCATCTAAATACAATCTTTTGGACGCTGCTCTGTTATAATGTGACTCTACAGGTACAAATGAATTGACGTGGTCACAAACCGACTTTATCATTTCAGCGTCAACAATCCGATTATGATTTTTATGTTTTCCCCTCATGTCTTTTAAAATGCTTCCGTCATACTTATCCCGAGCTGTCCGAACTACCCTTTCACTAATCGTATATGTTCTTAAAAACATGGTTTTACAAACTTCTATTTTTGATGAGCCTGTTGGCAAAAAATACTTGTAGGTGAATTGACGATTATGTTTTAAATCTCTTTGAAGACCTCTTTTCTTCTTCTGTTTTGTAGTATAATTTGCAATATGCAACCATTGTTTCTCACGATCACCTAAATTCCAAAACTTATTAAATGCATCCTGTCTTTCTTCAAGAGTCAACATACTGTAACATTTAAATCTACACGTGCAAGGTCTACCTAGAGATTTCGCTGGGACAATAGCGCCCTTTTTGGAGGAGTGTTCCTTTCCAGCATTCTTCAATCGTTTTCTCTTATTATCCTCCCAATTATCATAATTTCGTATACGTTTTTTACCTCTACATCGTAAAAGAGGCGCTGGAGACGACGGACATGAAGAAACAACTGTGTTGACTGATGGACAGGTATATCCTGCATCATTGTGAGTGGGACAAAAAGAATCATTACAGAATAACACATCACCATGGGTTTTAGCTGGTGATGGCATAGGTGTTTGTCCACCGTTGTTGTCTACTATCGGAGTAGCAGGTTGGGGGAAAGGTGAAAGATCTGATATCAAGTTAGTAAGAGTATTTAACGGAGTTAAAGCTGAACTCATATTGGACACGATACTATTATTCTGATTTTCTGATATCTGATAATTATCGTTTTAATGTGGTGAGGATGCATTTTGATACACGACCATAAAAGGATCCTCTCTAATAACACAAGAAGGTGAAAGTAGGTTCCAGTTCAAATTTTTATCATTATCTCTGGATTTTACGACTTCACATGTTTCTTGTACAATACCGTCCAAAAAGACGTCTTGATAAATGTCTTTCATATTTTCTATTAGGTACGTTGTGTGCTCCAGAGGGTAACGGCGAATGGCATTCTGAAAAGATAATAGTATAATATTTAAATAATATTCATACTGCAGATCAACGTTTACAAAAACCATAAGACGATTCACAATAAAAATTAATAATAAATATGAAACTAATAACATATACTTTTTTTATTACTAGATATTAATTTTTATGCAGTTTAGATTACTGTTTTAATAAAAAAAATACATAATATGTTCATGATATCCTTGTTTTTCAATAGAAAAAAAGCGGATCTGAATTTAGTTCCTAGAAAGTGGTATGGTCAGATACGACCTATAAATGATGGCAATTGTTCATAGAATATGGTCGGTTGTGATCATACGTCTCTGACACGTCCATAGAACAAGATAAAGTAAAAAAACTAAAACCCAACTACGACAAAAAACGACGCTGAAAAAGTATAAAAGTACCCCATGAATACAGGTAAAGTCACAAGCAAATGCTAGTAATATATAGATATATTCAAAAT
>DWAJ01001500.1:0-21925 GCA_018238005.1 Eurema mandarina | reverse complement strand
AAAATTATCTAAAATCTCTTCATACATTCTGGACCGTAGTTACAACCTTTTTACTGCTTGTAAAAAATATGCCAAACGCTGTAACCGACATAAAGTACGTCTACCTATTAATTTAGAGAAACATATCGAACGCTAAAAGAAACCTCTATTTTTTTTAAGCTCGATGTCCAGAAATGATAAATCTAGCACCTATAGAACAAAACCTATGACCAAAAATGTATTTTTTGAAAAGTTTTTTGGCTCTGGTGTACAATTTCATTTTTGTCAGTTACGACGTTTATGTTTTCCTCCGTCGATATATAGCTAGCCGTAGCGACACTGAGCAGTCAATGAGTACTCGAGCGATAAGAAGGTAAGTCCTATATATTGCTGTTATTTTTCTTATATATTTCCATAAGAAATAAAGTTGAAAACGTTTACAAAAATAAAAAAATTATGCAGTACTTTTTCAGTCCTTTAATATTTTAGTTTAGTAAGCGGCAACATTCATCAATGTTGGTTCTGTGATCTGTCAAATTAAGAGTTGACTTTGAGATTTCCGAAATTGTCAATTGTCATAATTTGTTCGAACAGCTACCTACGAATTACGAGTTACCAAATCAAAGGTCAAAACTCAAAACACGAACAAATTACAACATTTACGATAGTCAGTAAAAATTCCTCTTTGTGTTTTTTGAATTAATTCTTTGTTTGTATTCTATAGATATTTTCGCGCATTATTAAATAGGTTTAAGACCATACAAAGGCATTTGTATATATCAGTGTAAATAATAAACCGTGAAATTAAATTATCATTGTTTTGTAGTGTAAAAAGCATATCGACTTCAAAGAAAACCATTATATTCGTAAAAGGAATTGTAAAAGCAAGAAAACTTCAATATGGGCAATAAATCGTCATTGTTATTGCGAGAAGAAGAGATTGCGCAAATACAAGAGGAAACTGGCTGTAAGCTATCTAAACGTCACAGCTTTTTATTATTTAAGTAAAATAAGTTAATGCATATAATTCAAATGAGTGATCTCATTTGTATAGCTTTCTTCTGCTTTATTCTGACAAGATTTGCAATTACTAGCTTTGTTTACTGAATAATCGAAAGTTTACTTATTTTTGGTTAATATTGTTTTAGTCACACCAAACCAAATCGAACGTTTGTATTCCCGTTTTACATCCCTGGATAAAAATGACTGTGGGACATTGTCTCGTGAGGACTTTCTTCGAATACCTGAATTAGCCATTAATCCATTAAGTGAGAGAATAGTCTCTGCATTCTTTGCTGAGAGTCATGATGACAGAGTAAATTTTCTCCAATTTATGAGAGTACTTGCACATTTTAGGCCTATTAGGAAAAACAGGGAAAATAAACTAAATAGTAGAGAAGAGAAATTAAGATGTAAGTATATTTTAATTGTTATCATGCTGGATTATCTTTAATGATATCATAATCACATTGCTAAAGGTCAAGTATTATTGATTTACTATGTTTAATGTATATAAATAATAATGTGATCAATTTAAAAAAAATCCTTAATAATCCCTTTAAAAAATCTGGTTCCTTTTTTATTCTGTATTACAAATAATAAATACATGTTTCAAAATGTTACACTTATCACATTCATATGTTTTAGTATTTGATTTACTATCCTTACAAATTTTAAATTTATCATATTATATAACAGTTGCATTCTCCATGTATGACCTGGATAACGATGGGAAAATATCTCGGGATGAATTGCTAGCAATTTTACACATGATGGTTGGAGTGAATATAAGGCAAGTGGAATTGATACAATTTTTAAAATTCCAGATGTTTCATAATATTCATTAAAAAAAATTTTTTATGATATAATTAGCAATAATTTTCTAGTTACGACTTATGAGCTGTAATTCAATAAAAAACTTGTATGCTTATATGTAACCAGAAACTTTTTTTAATTTAAATTTATATTTTCAGTGAAGAACAACTGTCAAGTATTGCTGAAAGGACAATTTTGGAAGCCGATACCAACAATGACCAAATGATTTCATTTGAAGAATTTTCCAGGGCCTTGGAAAGAACCGATGTTGAGCAAAAGATGTCAATTCGTTTTCTCAATTGACCATTATGTTCTTGAACTGTACGCATTAAGTACCTATTAGCCGTAGTGCTTGTGATTTTGATATATAAGTTGCTTATTTGAGAGTGATATTAAAAGCTAATTGTATCATTGGAAAAATAACTAACCATGAACATTCTACCATAAATTGCATTGTTTATTTATATAGTTGGTGTTCAATGTATAAATTTAAGCATTTATGTCAATTAGGGGCACAGTTATACTATTTAGACAATTATTATATAAAATTGGTGTAAAATAAATGTAAAGATGATATATAATTAGGATATAATCCGTTCCCATATTAGATATGTATGGTTTGTATTTTTTTTTAATATTTATGAAAAATGTCTTTAATAATAACTATAATGTGTTGTATTGTTATAATAATAATGGGTGTATAAAAAATTGGTCATATTAAGAAGATAGTATATAGATGTTTACTGACTGGTATAGAGAGTAGAGGCTGAGAGCATGATGTAGGTGTCTGTAGATCTATTAATAAATCAACTCTAGGAAAAGCTGTTGGCTATGTCTATCTTGCGGTGATGCTGTGACCAAAAAGTTACTAATATTGATGTGTAATATAGTATGTATATCTAATAAAATATTTTACTGATATTGTATTTTGATTTATACCTTCTTTTTAAATGTAGCAGTGAATTATTTCAGGTTTTAGGGTATTTGTAAATAGAGTTTTATGACTCAATACTGAAGTCCTATTGAATCTTTTGCTTCATAAATATTATTTTACTTTATATGGAAAACGTGTGGAAAGCGTCGATCGCCTCTAGCACAGGGTATACCTAGTTGAGGCGATCGTCGTGTCCTATTTTCTTTTTGTAATTGACTTAATCATGTTCTAAATGATTTATATGACAGTAGATACACAGCCAGACAGAATACTTAGATTCTCAAAACATTTTTATATCCATATGTAAGTAGAACGCTGATTATCCGAATTAATTGGGACCGGGGTCGATTCGGATAATCGGACATAGACCGGTAATAAAGAAAAACCAACTAAGTTTAAAAAACACAGTTCTACACTAACGCTTACTTAAACATCTCGATCAGATAAAGTTGCAACCCCATCAAGCCCTATCAAAAACACAAAATGTAAAGAAGTACAACGATAATAGAGGTACATGGTAGCTTAGGACCGATTCGGATAATTGGCGATTCGGTTAATCGGCGTTCTACTGTATATCTATATACTAAATGCATATATATAAAATAAACAAAGTTTATCACATACATATGGTAATAACTAATAAACTTTCATGCTGCAGTTGGTCCGTGTCCGTGAAAAATCACAAAGATGTAGCGTTAAATTATGTACAAATAGCTGTTGCCCGCGACTCCGTCCGCGTTTACTTTCATAAAAAAAATATTCCCCTGGAAACTGGATAAAAAGTATCCTATGTCCTTCTCCTCCTTCTAAACTACATCCCCACCAATTTTCAGCCAAATCAGTTGAGCCGTTATCGAGTTATAAATGGAGTAACTAACACGACTTTCTTTTATATGTATAGATATTGAAGTTATAGTTATTTGTTAAATACAAATAATCATACACATCTCCATGTTTCATTGCTGCAAGCCATTTACATAGTTTAAAGAATACCTTGCGATAAGATAGATAAAATTATAGAAGAAAAACAATTTTTTTTACAATCCTTGTTAGTATTATTAATGGTTTTTGAGGATGTAAGGATGTAGTTTCTCTTCTGCAAAAAACTATTGAATTCATTACCCTGGATAAAGTTTGTTATAACTAAAACTACTCATTCCATTTCATAAACATTTAATCATTATAATTACAGAGAATAATAAAAATTGTAACTTCATTACAATTTACAACAAAAGATTAATTATTAAATATTTTCAGCTGGCAATACTGAGTTGTTAGAGGAAAAAGGAAAGGATAAAAAAAAGCATCTGAAAATCCGGGATAAGTATTAAAAAGGAAGCTTTATTGTATCATTTGAATAATATATATTTATTATTACCACACAAGGCGTTATAAGTTTCGATTACAATAAATCAAACCTAGTGTACAGGTCAAATTAGGAATATTGCTAAAACGAGTCACAATAAAATTTGAAAATGTTGGAAATTGAATAGAGAACCAATGTAACCATAGTTGTAATTACAAATTATAATCATTACCACAGGTTTGAAAAACTGCTCTATTAACCTGTACACCTGGAGAAAAAATTACAATACATATAATTTACACCTAATCTAGTCGCAAAATCGTCACCACTTATATACAATGCTGGTATAACACAATGTATCTATCAAAATAGAGAAGTACGACCCTATACAGTTGCATGCGCTTTCTTAATCATTGTCATATATTCATTTATCACTCGAAAGTACCGAATAGCTATCAATAAAATGAATTACGAAAAAGGATGTGTAATAAAAATGTATGTGAGATATTTATCTATTCAGCAACCAGTCCATTAAATGACTAGTTTTCGGTTCGTGTTAGGCCGTCGAGGAGACGGCCAATTTCTTCAGATGCTCCATAAACACTTGTAATGACACGTCATCCGTGAGCACGGGAGCACCACCGTCCTGTTAAATTATAATATAAGTTATAATATTTTTTCATTTAAATATCATTTATATACAATACCAAGTTGTAAAAAATGTTATTTACATTTTTTAAATTGTTACACGTGTTCAAGGTAGTTTCTGCATAACTCAAATAGGTCATTAATGTGAATTGAAAACAAAATTACATCTTGGTGTTGTATATCAATGAATAACGTACATTCCATATAAAGTTATTCCAAAGTTCCCATTTAAACCAAAAATAAATCTTTAGATATATGGTATTAACATATAATATTACGTACATAATACTGATTACTCATTTAAAAATATATAAACATATGTTCTATAAAACAACTGTAAAATATAAAATAGTAAAACGGTTGTTAGAATAGCTTTAAAAAACAAAACATGCAAGTAATATAAAAAATACAATATTATTTTTGTATATAGTTTTTGCAAGCAACATACACAAACAAAAAAATATAATTGACCAGCCAAAACACATGAAATTTTATAAATTCATCTAAATATTAAAATAATATAGCATAAAATCATGCAAAACAGATTAATTGATATTTCCGCTAATATCCCCAAAGCCGATTGAATTTAATAAATTATAAAAAAAATAGAAACTCTACCGCTGATGGAATCGGCATCGCCTGGTTTTCGTCGAAACAATGATGAAAAAAAAAAAACAAAACGTCAATTCAAACCATGCTAAAGTAGTGCATGAACATGCATAAAGTATAATCCATTAAAATATATTTTTTAAGGTATATGCAGCTGCGAGTGCTTTATATGCATATTATATTAAAAATGATGCTTAATTATTTGCAGCTTCAAAAACAACAATTGAATATTATGTTGCATACAAATAAATGAAAGAACTCACCCCTCCATAGGCATACATGTTGTTGTGTGTCTGTGATGGGTTCACTTTCGATAAGAGGAATCGGGCCTGAAATAGAGAAAATAATCTTTTGTTAAAACATAATATACAAAAAGAGCAAAAGTTAAGAACAATCTATATTTCTATTACCCTGAAAATATATATATGCAGAGAGATCCTAGATACTCAAAAAACTATCTCACTAGATAATCAAAAAATCATTCAATCAAATAAGCAATAAGTTGAAAGTTACGTTCAATAGCCAAAGCGTGCATTGTTCTCGACTAGTAATGTTTTGAAAACCAAACAAGACGACAATAATAACCATGTTGTGGAGATTTTTATTGAGCGCAGTCGCTATTTCATGTACGTTATCACGCATTCACGCACGCGGTCAACGGTTAGACCGCATAAAAGGTTCCCTTTACTGATATAATATATGCCTGTAGAAAACGTATCATTTTGCCCCCAATAATTTGATGTGGCCGACTGATTTCAAATTTCGTAACGTAACTTAAGCATTCATCTTATCATTATATTGTCGTTTCGATTTCAGACTTAATGTGCGTATTGTTTCTGAGTGGAATGCAAAAGGAAGATTTGGATGTGAGCATGTTATCAAAGCTGCAACGACACAATGTGAACATCGAAGACATTAGTAATGGGTAATTTAAATGTCTAGGATTAATTTATGTATTTAAGGGAAATTCTTACTGATATATTGCTAATATTTAAGAGAATTAGAGAAGCTTTGCAATCCACAAGATTTCACTTCTACGAGCGAGCCACGAAGCGATACAGAAGATAAGGAAAATATCAGTAATCATTTCAATGATTCACAAATGCAGGGTGCGTAGTTAACAATAACAAGTTATTCAAATATGATTGCTGAATAAACGTTTTCTTTTTTTTGTAGTTGACCAAATAAAACCCGAAGAACTTATTGAAGAAGTTTTACATAAAGATGAAATACAGGGACCCAGGTTGAACGTGGGAATTCAACCCCACACAGAAAAAATCATTGCCCACGTCATAGAATATAACAAAGACCAACCAAATATTGATAGTGTCATGACATTTTGGAAAAACTTGGCAGCAGACGGTTTAAAAACTAAAGACTATTTAATGAAACCTCCTAAAGTATCCCGTCGTAATGAGGAAGATTCGATAATAAAACCGCCAAAAAATGTACATAAATCCGATTTTATAAATAATATCCTTAACCAAATGATTAATTTAGATGACAATGATGCTTCACATATATCAGAATCATCACTAGCATCGAAGAAACATAAAGATATACATATAACAAACTTCCAAAAAAGCAAAAATACTAAAAAGGTTCTTGACAGCATACAATATCCGCTCAATGGAGGGAAAATTGTACATGAGCCAATTATTGTATTTAAAGCAGAAAAAGAAAACGACGCCAAAACAATTTCACCAAAGCAAAATTTTAGTGATGTTTTAAAAATAGTACACCAATACCCATTAATTCAGCACTATACCGAAAAGAAGTCTCCAAATTTAAGTAATGTAAATGTACAGAAATTCACCTCATACATTAAACCCCAACTTCCAACCAAGAGTGACACTTTAATACAACAGCAAAGCAAACAAAGTTCAAATCAATTTGAAAATGAAGATTTTGTTAAGAAAATAGCTGAAAGTGTTAAAGATATGGTAATGCTGGAATTGCGTAAAGAACTTAAAACAACAACAACAACTACTACACCTAAAGGTAAGTTTTCTCAGCTAATTATAAATTGTTTTCGTAACTGCCATTGCAATAATTTACAATGAAGTGTTCTTAACAGGTGCAACTAGTACTAGGACTAGTACTCGAAAAGGAATATATATCAAAAATGATGATGTTATGGAAAGATTTTTAGAAATGTTTGAAAGTTTAAAGTCTCAACAAATTCAAGCAGTTAATTCATTTCGTGGCAATAATATGGGCAGTTTAGATCGAAATATACAAAATAATGGCAGAGTTGTCGAAAAAGTCCTGCGAATTTCAAATCCAACTGATGTAATGAAATCTACGCCATCATCATATGATCCTCCTCAAATACCTAAGTACAAATCGGATACACCTCATAACCAGCATGAAAATAAACCACATATGTGGGCCAAAACCTTTCAAACTAACTCTTTAGAGATTCCACCTCTTGCAATACCGATAACTCAACAACTAAATCCCATTAATCAAAATATTATTGTAACTACTTCATTCCCGTTTAAGGCAATACAATATGATAGTGATAATGGTATCTACAGTGACGGCACCTCACTTAAAGTGTATCCTAAGGAAATTCTTCAAAGTCCACTTAGTGCAAAATTTTCAAAACGCTCCGACGACTGCCCATTGCACCACGAATGCAATCACAAAAATGAAGACATAATCAGATTCAGATTAAGCAACAGAGGAAATTCTAAGTATGATACAGATTATTATGAAAAAATCAATTTGGGTAAACTGGAACTTAATACACTTTTAAATAAAAATGAAAATGGCAGAATAAGAAAATTTCATGAGAAGCTAGAGACGACAGACACCGACGCACACAGCGAAATGGCCGCTGACGATTGTTGTAATGCTCAGTATGGAATGACCGAAGAAACGATAGCTTGCTGCAACAAAAAAATAGCATCGAGACAACAGATGTCTATAACGAACATAAAAAGGGGCACATATGACGACACGCATTTCCAAAACTTTTTGAAATCACAACAGAAAGTCACGGATATGTTAGAAAAAATTTTAGCAACGAAGGTCAAGCCAGATCTTCCTCGTAGCGTAGAGACGATATAATGCTACTATACATAAATATTTTGATCAGTAATAAACACGTAATACTGTAAAATACTCTTCTTTTTATCCAAAAAAAGTTCACAGCAATATTACTAAATAGAAAATTCATTTTCGTTTTATCAATTATACTTTACTTGCCGAAACTCCTTTCCAAACAATCAGCAATCGGCAAGTAGCAAACTTTTGTGGACGTTAGCTTAAGAGCACACATTTGACATTATCTAATGTACTCTTACACAAAAACAACTAAATGCATTTGGCATTATGGTAGCTTATATGTTGCATTTACACATAGGATACTTTGTATCCCGGTGTTGCCCCGGCAACGTAAACTAGGCATATAAAAGTAAATGAATGTGTGTGTAACCTGCGAGCCGCCGTGCTCGGTGTCGATGTAGGCGTGTAAAAGTAAATGAATGTGTGTGTAACCTGCGAGCCGCCGTGCTCGGTGTCGATGTAGCGCGGCACGGGGAAGCGGCTCTGCAGGATCTCCTGCGCGTCGTCGACGGGCGCGCGCAGCAGCTGCGCGAAGCTCTCGTACTCCGCCATGTCCTGGTAGCGCAGCGCGCGCCACTGCGCTATCGTCTGCACAAATCGGGACATATTTATTTATGCATGTATTATACACATAAGCCTCCTCTGAAAATCACTTTGATAAAAAAATCCGAAGGTAAATCGGTTGCGTAGTTTTACAGATTCATGAATAAATAGGGACAGATATAAGAAAGCTACTTTGCTTATTATAATTACGATAGGATTGTCTGAGCTATCTTTGTCAAATATTTCGTTGAAACGAAAAACGTGCCTGAAAAGAATACAAACCTCTCCATGGTAGATAAGGATCTGGAAAAACGTGTCCATAAGCAGGATACGGTCAGGTTGTATGGAAGAGGTGTCCAACAACACGGGTTCTGGGGGACCGCCGAAACTGTAGGAGTACAGGATCGGTTGGATCATGATCAGCGACTGTGTCAGATCTTCACGCATCAGCATATGCCTGAAATATACAATTAAACATAATGTTATTAAACTGACAGGATTTCCTAGGACAAAAAACAATGTGCAGGGCATTATTTTAAATGATATTCTTTTTTTTTACGGGGGGAAATCCTCTTACTTAAAATATTCATTGTAGTAGATTAAGTTGTTTATTTGAATGCAGTAAATATATACTATTTTTACAGACCTTATTTGATAGGGTTTAAAATTAATTGCGTCATACAAATGACACTGTCAAAATCAAAGTCAAGCAGTTTCTATAGAGAAGAGCCGGCAAGAAACTCCAATAGTCTTACATCCACTTTGTCATACATCTCCTCAGTAATTAAACGTTATAATACAATGCTTAAATAAAATCCGTAAGTACCTATAGAAAGTGGTCTCATCGGGCGAATTGTTGAACACCTGTAGGAACTGCGAGCGACGCAGGTGGTACATGAACTGCGGGTACAGGCTGAAGTTCTCCGACAGACGGAAGCTATTCGGGTCGTCCTTTGCGTATTCGCCGAACTTTTGACACTGGACATAGAGTAAAATTATTTATAGAGTACAAGTTGCTTGCATGCTATATAGTTTATATCACAAAATTATATTGAGGTAACCGCTCTACCATATTAGGTACGTAGTGTGATTAAACAGCTTTTATGTAGTAAGGATCTATAATTAGAGGAATTGATTTTAATTTTCGTATAATACCATTCATAAATTCAATGTATTTGACTTCAATTAAATCATTTACTATTTTTGACAATAACAGTTGATAAGATGTTTCTTTAAAATGCTGACAATTCAAGAACTATGTATATTGTATAACAATAACTATATGTGCTCTATAATGTAAACTATTCATATACAGTTCTCAAAACTATCATTCCGCTCCTACTAGTCATATAACTCACCAATCGTATAAGCATGCGATCAAGCCACCTCAGCACATCTGGGCCGTCTTCATGTTCAGCGCGGTACACCACCAGGCGAGCCATCACCACAGCTGCTGCTTCTTGGTCGAATCCAGCTGCTATATGGGGCAGGTTCACTGCTGGGTCCGCCCAGCTAAAATAAATGATTAGAAAATATTCTATACAATCATGTATGTAGTACCATAAACAAAAGAAGATTAGATTTTTTTATAGTCTACAACTGATCCCTGATTTGTTACTAAAAAGAACATATGGAAAGTTCCACAAAGACCTATAATATTTACGAGTCATAATACGATACGATCATAATACGAATAATACGATACATCATACGAGTCATATGAGATTTCCATTTGAAAAAAAAAAATCTAAAAGAATAGTACCCTATTCTTTTTGTTTTTTTTTATGCGTTTGTATGTTTTACGTTTTGTACGTTTTGTATGTTTTAAATGCTTCTACATTTTTTTAACACGGACTCAATAAGATCATAACCCCTCGAAAATATAAACCATTAAACTTAAAAAAAGATGACTGCTATTTTTGAGCGCCTTAAACGGAAGTGTATAAAGAATAATTTATAAAGATATTTTAAAGATTTCACACTTTCAATTTGTGTTACATTATTATTAAGAAAACATACTTGCGAGCGACAGTAGTGACCCGCACACGCCGCTGACCACTGGAGTGCTGGTAATTGGTAATGAATTGAACACAACCACGTCCACCCTGGGGAACTGGTGCTGCATGTTGGTTCACAACCTGACAAGACAATAAACATGACATTATTTGTAATCTTTAACTTATATTATGTTTAAGATTATCATTACATAGTAGTCAAACGAAGTCGTTTTCTTCTGTCAGAAGAGTCTGTCCATTTTCATGCAGTCTTTTTTAATAGAAAGAGTGATTCAAGATGAAGATTTATATGTTTATGAGTATATGCGTGCAAAGCCAGGGCTGGTCGCTAGTAAAATATAAATTCAGATCGAAAATAGATTGAGTACCTATATAAATACAAGCTTGTTATAGTGGTGTAGGTAAATGCATTTTTTTCCAATGATCTCAAAAATATTTTGGATAAATCTAAAAAATATGCAGAACAAATTTTTTATTTGATTGATTGAAATTCTATCAGTGTTAAACAGGATTATATACAGGTATCTTTTAGAGGAATTTTGCCTTTTACTCATGATTGAAATATACAAAATGAAAATTTAACTAACTATCAAACTTACCTCAAAGAAAATAGCCATAGTGGTGCTTGGTGTGAAAGTGCACATCTTCCATTGACAGGTATTACCCATTCCTACCTCCTGGTCTGACACACATGGCCCCTTTACATTGAGAGAGACACATGACCCAATCGCTCCCGATACTGTTATAAAATATAAATTTAATATTATAGATGCCCAACACTAGATAAAAACATGAATTATTTTATCGATAATTATTAATAGGCAGAATGTAACTGTGTCTTTTCTCATTGAAAGTGAATATAACTCAGCTCCATTATTATTTAAATTAATTAGAAATGTGGATAAATTTTTATAAATGATTTGAAATCAACTACTCACTTTTTAATTCTCTACTGCATTTAACCTCCAAAGTGCCATTGAATGCCATTTTATAATCCTTTTTCTCATTCTTAGCAAATACCCTTTGGAATGTTTGTTTGAATAGCGAAGAATTGAATGAATCACCCATTACCATGTGACCACTAAAAATACCAAATTTAATTACAACAAGATTGTATTACAAAATACAATATCTAAATCAAAATTTCAATTAAGTTTTAACCCTTGAAGATAAATATTCTAGTCAAATAAATTAAATGTAATTAAAAAGGGAAATGTTTTATGTAGAATGATTTTTACTAACCCAGTAGAGTTACAGCATTGTTTCATCTCCATAAGTCCAGTCTGGTCTAAAGCACAGGAGTAAATATCAATAGCATGGCCATTGGTAGCAGACCTTAATGCCAAAGCTTCATAATGTTTGATTGCCTTTTTCATATACTTGGCATTATCTTTGTGTATATCATGATGGGAACGAATAGGCTGCTTGAGTTCATCATTAACGACTTGACCTGGTCCTTGAGAACAGGGACCACCAAGGAACATCATGATTCTAGCGCCAGTGTTGGGGTATGTAACTTCTAATAAGCCAACTGCGAGAGAGAGTGCAACTCCACTGCTCCGTAATGGACGTTTGCCAACACCTAGAGGCCAGGGGTCACGACCCAATTCACTCAGTAAATCAGTTAGGGCCATGTCACACTTTTCCACCGGTTGTAAGAATCTGTGAGCTGGTGGTTGGGGCACTGGAGCTCCCTGTCTTTGTTGAGGATTAGGAGCATTTACTCTACCTATTGCTAGTTGCTCTTGGATCTGCTTGGCTGTCAAATCTTTTGTACCCTTGAACACATAGCATTTATATAACCCCTCCATTCCTGAAATATTATAATTAATATTATGATACAAACTACTGAAATTGTCATATAACACAAGTAATAAAAATTTTAACCAACCTAATTCATGTATTTGTACCATACGTCCAAAAGTTATGAGTCCAACTAATGCATTTTGGGGCATTAAACTAAGTGATGTTTGCAATGAATCTTTCAGAGCTCCCAATTCTTCTTCGTCTAAACAAGTATCAACCACTAACAGGTAAATAGGAGGCATGCTCTGAGCTCGGGTGATAGTATATTCTATAGTTGAAAAGTTGGGAATGAGCTCGGCTGGCTGATGTTGCTCAGATATGGCAGCATATTGTGGTGGAAACTAAAACATATTGAACATATTTTTTAATATAATTTGCAATGTTAAGAAAACAGTATGTATTAAGAATATATTTGATATTATGTTTTCTTATATTAAATGGATATAATTTAGTTAAAAATATACTTACTGGATTTCTTTGGAAGCAGAAGTTGCACACCCATAATTTGGCTCTATAATCAACTTGGCACATGGGATTTAAAACAGCACGACATGTATTACGTGTACATAGGACAGGTTCATACAGAATAGGTGGTAAATCCAGCCGCTCTTTCAATGGTTGGTATAAACTAACTAATGGAACCACAAGCCTGGTAGCTTCAATTCTGCTCGAAGGCCACACATTCCAAGTAAACCGTATGCCATCACGATCTTCATTTTGCTGTATAAACTCCTCATATGTTGCCATTTCTTATTTCTAATAAGAAAAACAGAGATATGTATGAAACATCTTTCGCACTTCTAAGTTTTAACACTTGCTATTAAAACACAACAAATACGTACCAAAATTGCATGTGAGAACGCCTCACAGTAAAGTTTTTTAAATTTCTGCTCGTTACAATATTATGAGCTTAAAATAATTAAGATTTTGAAAAACATTTCATGAAATGTACGAAATCAAGCTCGAGCTGATTTGGCAATTGTCAATACCAAAGAGTATAGACTAGAAACTGTCACTCAGCCACGTCATTTGTGAAAACGCATTAGGTAACTTACTTTTTGAAATACATTAAAAATAATTTTGAAAGTCTTAAAAATACTTTAAATAATATTTAAAACATAGTTTCAATTTAAAGTGATAACTTATAAACACGGCTCTTCAACCAAAGACAACTTTATTGCTAGCGTCTCTCTGTCTATGGCACCAATATTACGTTCCATTTTCCACTTTCAACGTAAATTCACATTAAAAATAGGAAAATAAATTAATAATTTTATTAAAATTATATAAAATAATTCAACAACTTATTTCATTTTTATATTGAGAGCTGAATCGTGTTCTTGACATAAAAAAATCTTTATAAAATTGGGAACGTTTATGGGTCATTAGTGTGTAAGCCCAGTAATGAAACGTTGTTGAATGAAATATTTTTTTTTATTTTAGGACATAGTAAATTATATTTCGTTTGTAAGATATGGTTTTAAAAATTTATTGTATTTTGGAAAAACCCATCGATGTTTTTGGATAAAATAAGTGATTATAAAATAATTGATATGTCATTGCTTTGTTTTAAGAGCAGGAAGTTTACATCAAAAAGTGCGGCTGCGCACTGGCCAAATTAGTAGGTAGTGTGAAAGAAAATGGCGATCAGCGAAAGGCGTCCGGAGTTAACGTGATGAAAAACATTGTTAAAAGCTCAATTACATAGTGTTATAGTTATTAATTGTGTCAGATGTAGATTAATTAAGTGTTAATGAATAGTGATTGTGTATAAAAATGGCTGCGAATATGTACAGAGTCGGCGGTAAGTAACAATAATTGGTTATTTTTGTTGTAGCTTCGCCGGTTCACCGCCAGCCGACTAGCGGTGCTTTGCTTTGATTATCGTACCTTCATTAATTGTTCATATTAATTAGTTTAATAATATAAAAACACATGGTTTATCGATGTTATACGCGAGTTTCATTCGGTTTTGACAGATCTTTTTGCGGCAAAACAATGTTTATGTAAAATATTTATTTTACCAAAATTCTCAAATAGGACATTAGCATTTGCATCTAGGTATCATTGTATCGGCTTGCGTATCTCGGTGCGGAGAGCGAGGCATGGTACTTTAGATGTGTAATATATGTATACGTTCGAGTTTTGTTAGTTTTGACATGAAATTTTAGGTTATATCCAATGTTGTCAAAACACTTTTAACATATTTTAAAAGTTTTATGAAATAGAAAGTGTTTGTGTATAGATACTAAAAATATCGCTTATTAACTTGGTCCTCAATTTTGTTACAATAATGTCATTTTAATTTACCTAAGGTCATTGATACGATAGTAGAGCTTATAGTATCGTAGTAAGAAGCAGTAGTTGAGGAATGGTTTGCGTTACCGCGAGGGCCCGGCGACTTATGTGGCGCGCTTTACGATCGCCACACCGAATGTTAATTCACTCTTCCCTTTAGACAACTTCCTGTCACTAAATACCGCGTCATTAAAAACTTTACTGATTCTAATGTTTTTTGTATTGAAAAGAATATGTATCACAATAAAATAGATTACACTACTATTATGTATGTATCAATTATGAGTTTTTTTGGATGTACTGAGTAACACTATTAAAATCTCAAGTAAAATATCTATTGAATGAGAAGGATATGTAAAGATAAAATATCTGTTCTTATCTACAAGAATAATTTGTATTGTTAATAAATTTGCATAGTGACCTCTAGGCACCTGCATACATGATACACTTATATCCGACAAAGAATTGCTTGACCTACATTCACTACCTTGAGTATTTTTTGTAAAGAAATTGGCTTACTGTTGAGGTCAAGATGATTGTATTGTGCTTTTAAAATCAATAATTTTTATTTTAAATATATTGGTATGATTTGCTTTTAATAGATGTTACAGTTGTAAATTTTAACTTTTGTTTATACCTACTTACATATATACATATAGATTCATGCATTTAAATTATATCTTTAAAATATTAGTTTGTATAAGATCTACAGAATGCTTATTTTGGGGATATGTTATAGGTATTTAAGTTTTTATTTCATGTTACTATTTCAAATTAAATAGAATTTAATGTTTGCCTTCAGTATCCTTCCTTTAAACTTATATAAATGATCTTCAATTTAATCAATCAGCCGATACTAACTTAAAGCATTTGAGCTGAAAAGCTTAATAACATTTAGAACTGTCAATTTATATTTACAATTAGGTGGTCAAACACATATCAATAATGTACTTTTAGTACACAAAAATTAAGAAAAACAATTCAGCTGTAATCACAAAACAAAATATTATTGACTGTTCTAAATATTATTGAGAGTATTATATTGTAATGAGTACCTTATAAGTAATTATTCCTTGATTGGCAGTAAGAAACAGATGTAATTGTAAAAATCATTATTTTAATACTAATTAATAATTACTCGCTATGTTAAATAGTGTCTATCACACTAAATCACATCACATATGATTATGAAATTATAAAATGGTTTTCAAACCCATAAGCAAATCTTCTCAATAGACATTATTCCAAACCTCTGTTTTCTTATGCTTGTTTAGTTTAGGTGAGTTGTTTCAAGATATAATTTACTTATTTTAAAATAATTAAAGCTAGCTACAAAAATTAAATTGCATAAATTGAAGTTCTAAATGTTAAGGCTATGCAATATTATTCTTTAAATGCCTAATAATTGAATTAAAATCGATAATACAAATAATTTCAATTGACACTTTTTTTTTCACTTTGTAAAGGTTAAATTTCAGTAGGGAATTAATTGGAATCATTGCTAAACCTTGAAAGGTTTTGAACCTTAGAAGAAAAAAAATGTTGTCTGCCTGACCATCAAGAACCTTAAAATTTAAAGTATTAACTTGAGTGTTCTTTCTTGAAGTTGTGATTAAAACAAACCTTTTAGTTTGTGTTAAAACAATATATAGGTGTTAATATAGAGAAAGCATATTTCAACACAGTTCAGGGAATTAAAAACTCTAAAAAGCTGTTATAAGACTCCAATACATAAATTAAAATAAAAAACGAAAATCAGACATTTGGTTTTCTGATTGCATGCCAATTTGTAATAACATCCTGTAATTCTATAATTAAAAGATATAATGGGTTAAAGGGTTATTTTTAAAGTTTAGGTTCTTTACAAATATAATAAACAAAAGGGCTTAGTGTAAATATTGTAAAATTTCATAATGCCCGACTCATACTTTTGCGAATGGCACATTTAACATCCACTAACTCACAGCTTAGTAGTCTTACTGTTAATGAAGTTTTTAAACTAAAATTAATACATTAATATTCAGGTTAGACGAAATAATTTTCAAATATACTTCATCTTTAATATAAAGACATAGTAATATTAACATATCATCTAGCAAGTTTAGTACGCCTTGTCACATTTTGTTTGTACAGCGACATGATCGCAATTCGGAGTGTACCTATATTTTCCAGTCATCGTGATTAAGGTAATTTTTTTAAATGATAATAATGTAATTCTCAACTTATCTCGATTACGCAAATGTGACTATTTAGACGGCATGTTTTTTTAAATCCTATAAACATAGCAACAAATTATTACTACGTCAATATCCAAACGCTTGTACTAAATAGCAATAACTAATAGTTCTAGTTTTTAATATTAGTACGAGAAAAACGTCGCATAATATCATTGCTTTCGTAATCTACGTCACACAGCACTGGTGAAAGTTGAATACCTGAATAGGAACCACACCAAACAATAAACTTGTCCTGTTGGGTTAATCTTGACTGACTGCTTGGGCAATCTTATCCCGTTGATATTGATAACGCCGAAAACTAAAAATCATAGTAAAATCATAAATAAAATCACGACATATAATAATGACTGAAAATTTGTGTATTGCACAATACTTCTGGTAATATTTTTTTATTATCTGACCTAATAATAATAATCGTCCTTAAAGTAAATAATTAAATGCAATACTATTATAAAAAGAATAGACGAAATACATTTTATAAATAAAAAAATACACTTCTACTGTTCAACTATACCTAACTATTAATGGTGTGTGCAATAACTACAGCAATTATGTTCAATATGCGAATTTTCTATTGGGTATTGTAAAAAAACTCAATATTTAGCTAGTTCGACGACCGCTTGGCGCAGTGCTAGGCGGAAGCACAACTGCTTTCGACGCGAAGGGTCGTGGGTTCGATCACCACACCGGAAAAAAATATTTGTAATTTTCATTTGTATTTTTCTGGGGTCTGTATTATATGTATGTATTTACAAAAGAAACCTATTTTTATGTAATTTATCCGTTATCTAGTTACCATAACACAAGACTAGATAGCGTTTTGTATAAATGTCCTGAAGTACTGAAGTTTACACAGCACTCAATTTATCAAAGCCCTTCAAATTCACTTGCAACCCTTTCCAATTAGAAGCCTCAAAAGAAAGATTTGTTCATAATACGCGCGTAAAATGAATATCTAAATAACACTATTGCATAATTAGGTAGGTAGACTTTTTAGCAGTAACAATGAATAAATTGTAATACGTCCCTCCATATTTCAAAAATCAAGTGCGTAAATTAAGATTCGTTTAAAATCATTCAAAATCATCAGTATTTTCCATCCACGTGGAAGTTCAATTCTTCGATCCTACAATGACGTGTCCGCCTAAATATATAAAACACTTACTTATTGACACGTTCCCAAAATATACCGAAGTCTTGGCAAAACTGAACGGGCATTAACATCGCTATCAGCCGCATTATGCTAAACGTTGCACAACCTATATTTGTAGGTTCAGGATATTCCTCTCTTAAAGAAATACACATCATGAATTTTAGCAAATAAATTCTTCACACGCTAGCTGTTTAGGTAGCTGTAGTATTCTGGTGATTCACCAACTGACCCGATAAAGGCTTATCTAAGAAACTAAACAAACAATATTTTCTAATTAAACGTAATGAACAGTTCTTGTAGTCAGTTGTCAGTTGCGTACTGATTTTACACACATTTTGGTGGAAAAATTTTAACCAGTGACGAGCATTATTTTGTTTTGGTAAAAACATATTTTTCTAATACCATTTATTGTATGTTCTACAGACATGTAAAAATCTAATGAGACTTCTATTTATTATTACGACGCGAATGTTTGGATTTGTTAATTTGTATATAAGCTACTGAACATTTGTAGTCAGCTGTATATTCTTGCTATATAAAGCCTGAATTATAAGGTCTTACCTCTGTATCTTCTAAAGTAATTTTACTACCGAAAAAAAAATTCTCTTACAAATACACAGAGCTTAATTATTTATAATTATTATAGCTTTTCGCGGATAGAACCACGTGGCACATCAAGTGTACTTTGTAGATAGATAATAATTACATATACAGTCCACCAACTTTTACAAAATATGGATAGAGCTCCATGGGATTTTATTAGCGACGACAACTAAAATAATGTAAATATTTTTATTTAATCTATATTACATAAGATTAACCTCTGCTCTGCATGCTTCTAATTAAATTAATCTTTAACATTGATTTCCTGTATTTAAGTTGTTTTAAATGAAGAAATTAGACGTAGTTAAGTTCGTTTTTTATAAAAAAAGTTCATCATCAGGCAACAAAATAATTTAGTTGCAAGTATAGCGGAAAATTTTATTGGGTAAAAGGTTGATTATAACGTGCTTAGATATATATGTATACTTTTAAGTACACAATAATTTACAAAAGTGTATTAGGCATATGGAAACATTCATTGTGTAAAGTTGTATGACAAATTCATGTACCTAATGGACTATTTCAAAGCCTCTGTTCAAAGTCATTGTGCACTTCGTCAGTGTATTCTATTGTAAATGGTAACGGTAAATACAGCCATGTTTGTTCCCTGTCCACGTGTTACACTTCTCATATTAACTTTACGCACAGCTCTGATTCAAACACGGAAAGATATAGTAAATACATTGATATTTATATTGCACAAAGAAGCCTATTAAGAAACGCTTTATTTTATAGCTATATAAGGTACATCTTTATTTATGTAAGGCATCAAACATATAATAAAAGCTTATCACTCATGAAAAATAGCTAACAGAAAATCTTCTATAACTAGTGAGGCGGTAATCCTTCCTAAAATGTTTAAGTAATTCTTCCTGACTAAAGTTATCGCAGAAGAGTAAACAGTACCCAATTTTTTATTTTTTCATACTCGTGTTATGTAAAGATCGGCTTAATGGTGCGTGTTTAAGAATATTGTTAATAAAATAAGTAACTGTGTTGCATTATACCAGTATTTTGTTGGGGATCTCTCGATAACGTCACAAGGCAGGCGGGCGAGTCATCGTAAGCTCAAGAGTCGTTGGCTCGTTGCGTCGTTTCGATGCATTTCGCTTTCGTTGCGTGCCCCTAACCGCCAACCGGTTAGCGTACCACGCGCATACAGAAAATACTTAAACTTACGTTTCGGTTTTATCAATAGTACTTATTTAGTTTGCAGGTTCAATTGATGTAACACACAATACTACATCAACACAATGTGTATTAGTAGGATACTAGGATACACTTATTCTTGAGTTCTTGACTATCGTCTTAATTCTTATATTGACCACATTAACTATGATGCTATATGATGTTAATAAAAGATGTTTATTTTTTCTTGTAAGTTGAGACTCACGTAACACCTTTCTTGCTTTTTGATTCTTTGCCTTAGTGATTAAATGTTCTTGTTTTATGTTCGATACATTTTTTAGGAAAGTTATATTTTTTTGATAATTTGATAATTAATCATCATAATCTTGTACTTTAGTTCCACTTCTTCAAACATATAAGCAACGAAAATTTTGACTTCTTTGACTCTATAATGGTACTTGTCGATGTTTTATATGTCCATTTTAATATAAATGATTGCAAAGCTATGTGCCATACCCGGTTTTGTTTTAGGGTGTATCAATGATATTACGTTGCAAGGGCACCGCACCCAGTATGCCAATAGTATCCTTAGTATATGTAGGCAGCTAATGTTCAGACTACCAAGTTCTGTAGCCTACTCTAACTTCGTGCCTCCGATATATTTTACCAAAAAATCTAATTAAATTAAGTTAACTTATGCTGTTCAAATTATCATAGACTTATCACATTGTTTTCTTTCACAGACTGCGTCTATTTCGAGACGTCGTCGACGTCTCCGTACCAGATCCGGCGGATAGAAGAACTAAATAAAACAGCCTCCGGCAATGTGGAGGCTAAGGTCATGTGCTTTTACAGGCGGCGGGACCTGCCCAACCCCCTTATACAGTTAGCAGATAAGCATCAAAGTAAGTCACATTCAATTATCTACTAGGTACTATCCGGGCCCCAGGGTTTAAACCTTCTTCTTGAATCACTCTATCTAATATAAAAAAACCGCATGAAAATCGATTGCGTAGTTTTAAAGATTTAAGCGTACACAGGGACAGAAGAATGCGACTTTGTTTTATACTATGTAAATATTGGCAACTATATTCTTGCTAAAGCATTGTATTATTCAGGTTTAATTTTTATACCTCCAACAGAACCTTCTGATTCTACCGATCGTGCAAAAAGTTAACAGTATTGCTTACTCCGAATGTTGGGTTATCTTTTATCAGCCTAAACACAACTGCTTACACAATATACAACATGTGCCGCGCCCTTAATTAAGTACCCATTAATTGGCTCTTAAGCGAAGCGTTGTCTAGTCATAGACCATAGTCTATGCCACGTGCCTCATATAAATGTTATCAAACAGATTTTCAAATCCTGCGACGCTTTGAATTAAACGAGATCAACAAATAAGTCATAAATGCATTAATACATAAACGTATACCTAAATAATGTGAATCGTAATCGTTCATGACATCCGTCAGAAAATTAAGGTGCTCATACACTTTTTTTATTAATAAACTATATGTAAAACTAGGCAATAATCAACTGAAACCCGCTTCACGTTTGTAAAGTATATTGTATGGATTCCTTATGGGGTAAAATAGTTAATTGGCATTGGGTACCGTAGATGGAGTGGAAAACTATTTAGCCAGAAACTACGTAAAATAATCATGACGTATTAAATAAAATGAGCACAAACCTAAATGACAGTTGTGCAGACACTTAGTTACCAAATATTACGCTTTTTAAAAAGAACAAAGTAATCCTAAATGAGTTCCGTTTTTT
>DWAJ01001499.1:0-21927 GCA_018238005.1 Eurema mandarina | reverse complement strand
TTCAGACAAAGTGCTCGATACAAAGGTAAGATCAGGGAAAAAATATCACGTCAAACACGTAGTGCTAATAAGATTAATAATACATACACTTTTGTTTTAAATAATTAAGACATAATACAAATTTGTTGCAACATTTGGACATAAACGATTTGATGTCAATCAAACTAATATTAATATATACAACAATAACGTCTTAAAACATACAATTAATAAATTTAAAATATACACTCCACCTATAATAAAAAGGATTTCTTGATTTAGGACTAGATAGCGGTGTATAAGTGGTCGTTTATATTTTTTCATTTAATAATACGCAATATGAACTATTTCTTAGTTTCTAAACGTTTAAGAACGCAGTAAATACGAACGCATAAATATTGTAATATCGAAGACAGACGAACCAAAAACGTTCAAAGAACAATTATTCTTTTACAAAAAAAAAATAAATGTCGAGCGATAGTGTAATCCACTTTCAACTATTTTAAGTATCCCACATGGGATGTTTAAAAATATGTCCTGTCTTTAGGGAGGGCGTTTTTAATAGCTTATTTAAAATAAACCAGAATCATTTTATACTATTGAGTCAAGAACGTAACCTTGCGGTACGCCATTACCTTATTCCTAATCTCATTTGAGATTCGTAAATTAAATGTTTTGAAATTAATTTATAAGCTATACATGCGAGATTTACTTATTACCAAGTCAAAATATGTTTTGGATAGAGATGTATTTGTCGCAATTCCAATTCAAGAACCGATCAAACGCTTCACACAACTCTTATTTATTAAACTTTAAAATAAACATCTTAATTTGCTATTACTGTACAAAAACTATGTCTTATAATGTACATATAAATGTAGGAATAAGAAAGTAATATTTATATATAGCCCTATTTTAGCCACCCTAGTTAAACTAAAGTAACTTATAGATCAAGACCGTTACATACAGTATTAACACTCTTCCTATCAAATTTAAACTTTGATTTCAACTATAAATCTCTCAAGGTAGTTAACACGATCGCTCGTCAAGGACGGGGGGTTGAGGCACAAGCTCTAGCGACTTACCGTCCTTGGCGTCTGGACCCGCGTTCTTGGCCAGCGTGCGGAGAGCCGCCGCGAACGGACCGCCCTTGTTGGGAGCTATGTCCGTTCGCTTGGCTATCTTACTGGCGCTCACACCTGGAAATAAGGAAAATCTATGCTTAGTATACAGTACATAGGTTAAAATATTGTTAATGACTTTGTTTTTTAGCATTTATAATGAAAAAAAAATGATTCGAAACGCGATTTAGAAAAAATCAATGTCCATAAAACTTTCGAGGGGAAATTGTTGGGACAATATAAGCGTTAAGTATGAATTTAAAACTCGTATAGTAAACAAATACAAATATCAAAGTAAGTACAAAAATAACCAAAAATAATATCACAACGCAGTAAAGTAACCGAGTTATTATATAACAATCTACCCGCTGCTCCTACACAATTTTTCATATAAAAACAACCAACCCATCCTTTACAGTTATACAATAGGAGCCGTCACGGGCCAAGCCATCAGGCAACCCTTTACCGGGACACAACAACCACGCCGTCTGTTCAAATTTTTCGTTAGAAATTTCAATTTCACGCTTCAAGATACACAATTAAAATTCAATATTGTCAGTCGCTTGTCTGTCGGTCGCACGCGTGAACCATTAGCCGCGCTTTGTTTGTGCCGCGGCGGCCCTTTGTTACATTATGTAACCGAAAGAGTGTGTGTGAGTTGCGTGCGAGGAGGGTCCATCATGGTAATGGAAACGTCACGTTTTGCTTGTATTTCGGCTGCAATTTTTGGAGTCTGAAAATTTCTATAGCTTTAGCGTTTAATTATGTATTGATAAAGAACGTCAATGATTTATTTATTATTAAATATGACACAGCTCCGGTTTCGCTCTCAGAATTCAAGCCAAGTACTTCAGGGTTTTTAAAAGTAGAAAGATCAGAAAGGGAATGATTTCTATTAAAGCTACACTGTTGTTGGTCTTACCGCAGTGGTTTAAATAGCCTAAAGAATATACCCTTAACGATGTAATAACTTTCAAAAAGTGTATTAAAAATCCGACCCTTGGTTCTATAGATTAGCGAGTTCAATAACGTAGCAATCATTTTCAAAAAGTATATTAAAAAACCGACCCTCAAAAACAGACTATTCCCAATTTTCCTATAGACATACACTCATGCATCCGTACTCGAACAAAATTAAAAACCATTCCCATCACACCATAAATCAATTCACAGTGTGCACGATTAAGCACATTTAAATATGCCCATAAGTGTTCAAGCGGGCAGTACCTACAAGTGAAGTGACATTAAATAAATAATGGCGCGTAGAAGGGGTCGCGGCGTCGCCGGCTGCCCTCTAATTGACCCTTGAATTAAAATGCCCCGTACTAATGCGGGAGCATGCGATCTCATGCCGGAATGGACGGGGTCCCAGGGGTCACAAGTGCTGGCTGCACTTAGATTATGTTGCTCGCTTCATCTGCATGTTACATTATCTACGTAATCTACAGGATTATAGTGTTTGCTACTTTGCTACTAGATCTCATATTCAGCATAATTGGGCGAAATTTGTATTATTTTCATGTTAGGTATTATGTGTTGTTGTTGGTAGTTTTGCGAAGAACCACCAAAAGTTAATCATCAATAATTACTACAGTAAACCTTATACCAAGTAGAGCCAATAGATTTTTACCAAATTTGACTTCAATTATTCAATTCAATTCCTCATGAATTCTCTCTCTGTAACACGACTGTAACGACGGTTAAAATTATAAATTCATAGAAAAACGATTCCGAGTATATTTCCCAACACCAGCAGCTACACCGCAGAGGTCAATTATAAATAATCTGGGGTCAGTTCTGGTCGCGTCAATTGACTCCATTCGTTAGAGCTCGCTAACTCGTTACTCGCGTCCAATTGTTATGATCATTAAAGACAAGATAATACTTCTTCCCTTTCAGTCATCCTATTGCGTCATCTTACTCTTCGGGTTAAGGGTTAAATGTGACTCATACTAGTTAGTATATTATAGATTTTCTTACTACTTCATCTAAGGCTTTTATTTTGTCGCTTAAATGAATTATCTCCAACTAAAGCCGACTCTGACTGATATTTACCCCTACCGAATACCCTTTTCCTTAACAGCTTTAATTGGAATTTTCGTTCGAACATTAAAACGGATCTTAACAAACCCTCTCTCCATACCTCAACGATCAATTAAAAAGCGATATAATTACAACCCTTTAACGTTAAATATTGGATCGTCATGCTCTACGTCTATAGCCTATCCTACTACTATACGTTTAGCCCGACAGCCCGATAGCCCGATATAATCTTGCAATAATCTATTAATCGCCACTTGAGAGTGAGACACACCGCAAGTCTATTGAGAGAGCTATTTGAGTGGGCATAGTGTTACTGGTTACGTGTTACACGTATAGGGTTGTTGGAGTCAGGCCACCCCACCCCGCCCCGCCCCGCCTCACCCCGCCCGTCTGTCGCAGTAACACGGCGTCCGCAAATCCACAAGCACAACAAGTGTGATGTGTACTCAGTGCGGCGCCGGCTTCGCGCATGCGCTCTCAATGAACAGTGGCGTAGGGGACGAGGGGTAAGCGGAAAGCGGTTTGGGTCTATATTAACTAACTCATTTTATTTATATTTATTAAGGCATATTTAGGCATCTGTAGGACTCAAAAGTTAATTTTACAGGGTCTTCTCAACTATCTTTTCTTAAAATTTCTTCTTCTTTTCTTTAAAACGTACATTGAATATGTTTAAATTAATGTATCTATGTAGCGCAACACGTCTTGCCGGTTAGTTTCTATCTGTGTGCCAACTAGTTGAATAAATTTTATTTTAACTTTAACATTCAATTTAGTGCCTGTTTATAGACTTATGCACGCTGATACAAATCGCTGCCACCACTAACTTGCACCGGGCGGTTACTGCGAATTTCCATTACAACCCCTGTCCCACCCCGCTCACCCCACTCCCCAACCCCTACAGTCAAACACTAGCGCCGCAAATGGGCCACTTTGCTGCCTGCGCGATTTATCGCTCTCGGCGACCGAACACAAGCCGCCAACGGTACTTATCACTCGTAATGTTTTCATGAGCCGTTATTAACGTATTCTTTTGTAGCGGTATCCAAGGGGCGGGCTTCGCTTTGGAATACGTTATGTAAATATTATCTGCCTAGCTGTTACGGTACATGTGGTCGATTTACACAAATGATTAGAGTTGAGGCTGCAGATACCTTCCTCCCTTTTCCTTGCTTGTTAGTCCTTTTTGATTTTTCTTTTAAAGACTAAGCTGTCTATAGTACAATCAATCCTAACAGTCAAAATCATAAGCTTTTTTAACTCCAACATTACTTCAAACTTTAACAAGTTCTGCACTGTCAGTTCACACAAGGGCGGCTATGTGTACAGGTTTATCGGGATCAAGTCGATTGCGGGTTGAGTACGTCGCCGCCCGCCCTCTCCACACTGCGGCCGAACAATGTAATATGCCACTGTCGGCATTTACTCCGCGTCGGGGCGCTCTCGGTGTACGCGATTATATGTGATTTTAACAGAGCTGTTTTATTACTGCGCCATTTTCAACTTATATGCGTACTTAATCTATATTTATATTGTTAAGGGATAGATTTTTCGTGCTCATGGTGTTATATATAATTGTAGGGAGACATTTTTTTAGTAGCAAACTTTGAATATTATTTTACTGTCATATTATTTGTTAGTGCCATGGGCTAGATATTAACCAGAAATATTAATTATTATTTAACGCACGATGTTTTATGTAGCATTCAAACTTAATATAACGATGAAAAGTAGTTACTACTCTTTTTATTAACGCAGTCAATGCAAATACAGCCATCTCATGAGATGCATATAAAATTGCCGAGACACGCCGAAGTAATTCACTACGCAGTAATGCCGCAGTTCAATTTCCATTGCGCATTTTTATTATCATTAGACTCACAAAATTGGTATACCTACTAAGCGCTAAATTGAGAGGCTTTCGCAAATATTTATTTAAACGTAAGCCAGCGGAGGTCGTATTTCTTTCAGCCCTATAAAATCTGGCCAGCGTCGCATATTATTACGTTCCGGGCGATTCAATTTGTGCCTCCTTGAGCAATGAACTTTATTACGGGGCAATTGGATCTAATTTCGATTGGAGCGGAGATTACCCCGGCTTGTTAGGGCGAGAGGAAATTCGGAGCTGCGTCGTTGGGTTCATACTTCATTGTGTGGTATTGTAGCCCTTATTCGTATGGGGTTAGAGTACACGTCATCAACTCTGCGGGATTTGTGTACATTATCTGGCAGCCGGTGTCGTGTCAACTTTTAATTGAAGTTTCCGAGTTGGCGGGCGACAACTGTATCCCGTAGCGAAACTGCGCTAATTGAAATTTTCATAATTATGCATGAGCTCCCAACTATACAGCTATGTAAATGGAGTTGACAATTTATTCGGAGACTCGGAGTTACACAAACATAATTAAATTAGATCTTATTGTTTATATTTCGAAACATTACTTAGTTATGTTGAGTGAAAATTTTTTGAATGCGAATTCAAATTGCCATTATTGGATACCACAAAGAACCACAAAAGCAACTTCTTATGTAAGGCATCATAAAAGTTTAATCTGACATTGTATACACATGTGAAACGCGTCTGCATAACACAAATACATTTGCTAGTTTAATATTTAAACCGCTAGCATTATGCCACAGGGGAGTAAGCTACCGCAGACGTTGCTAACAAAATATTCTAGCGTCTCCCAAGTCGGGGTAAGTTCTTGCACTTGAGGCTTAATAAAACATAATAAGGAATCCTTTTAACGTTGCTGTGCGGAGGGTGTGCGGGATTTGCCAACAATTTTAAATTTTTTAAGCGTTCTCGTTTATTTATAGGATAACAATAGCAATTGAGTCATAAGAAATCCTTAATTGATATATGAACTAGCTTTTTTTGAGGTTACTCAATTTCTAAAGTCTAAAATTCATTAAACCGTGCTATCCCAGACGTTAAATATTCTCCGTATTAGCTATAACACCATCAATTTTTTTAGAAACTAACTTTTTTAGAACTACCCACATTTCTACATACAACCTATACGATAGAAGACGATTTTGATCCTGTAGCCTTACAGATTTATTTTAAAATCAAGTGCACTTCCAGTACTGAGGATCAACGCGACGGGGAGACGGGGTGTGTGGTGTGGTGGGGGGTGTCGCCCACCCCTGAGCCGCCGGTCGCCGACACGGGCGCTTATACGCTCATCCAAACGGATACGAATTATTACGGATATCAGAGCAATGCAGAGGATATTGTTTTCAATGGTTATATTATATTTTGCTGAAAACAGTATCAAACTTAACTGAACATTTAGCGTCGCTTAGATAGCGTAGACTTGCTTAAATGATTTTAACTTTAACGTCATGTACATAATATGTATTCATTATATAATCCACTTCTTAATCTACAAATATTACATTAAATTAAAAAAAAAAAGTATTTTTATGGATTTAATTTTATGTAGTTAGTCACTGTCAATATTTTCTTTTTCTCCTTTTCTGTATTTGTTTAATTATTAATCGCCTTGTGTACTGTTTATTTTATGTTGTCTGAAATCAATGTTTCTTTCTTTCATCATATCAATACACCTGACTAAGCCTCTAAAAAATGCGACGTTAAAAACTTACAATAAAACAAAATAAATTCAAACACGAAATCGCTTCCGCTTATGACTCGCGGCAAGCGACAAACGCTACCGCCGATGCGTGCGCAATCCCTCCAAGCCTCCACCGGCGCGGCGGCTACGGACCCGAGATTAGAGCGATCGCGCGAACCCGCCAGTATTTAAACACCGCTAAACGACTTTTTCCGACGATTACTTAGGGGAAAAAAGCTTCACTTGAGATGTTTCTACGAATCTTTGTTATGGAAAACAATTCGCCTTTGCTTGATGGTACGGCAACGGGACCACCTCTCTGTCTCTTTTTTTTCCACATTAGCAAGAATATATAGGCTTGCAAAAGCTTTGACAGTTATTAAAAAATAAAGTAATTTACTATGCTTAAAGCTTCTTACACCAAGGCTTTAGTCAACCAAACCTAAGTTATTGAATACATAGCTCTTAATACCGCCTCCAAGTAATAATTGCACTTAAGTGCTTTTAAGCACATCCAATCGTGTCGTCCCCATATCGTGTTGCGGTATCGCATCGATCACGTCACGTGATACAATATTATTGTCATCTATCACCGCAACCGTCAGCTGAATATAGCACATAGTGCATACCTCTCATCGCTAATAGCACAACTATGTCTCTCTCATCAACTCATCATAGATTGACGATTTAAAGTGTACGACTAATACTATAGGACCATCCAAAAACTATATCTAGCCCAGTTGAATAAAGGCATTTATAAAGACTTTGACTGTGACGCCTAACTTTAATAAATACATTTAAATTTGTTAAAAAAATTCACGATAGGACTTTATCAGTCCGATTGTAATTTCCTACGCGGTCGAAGTCAAGAGCTACCATACAAAATGGCTACTTATAAAACAAAGCTACCCCATACCACCACCGTGCAGCACACACCGGGTCGTCGGCGAGGCCACACGTCGCCGTGACACCCACCGCCCTCTATTAACTTGTCACTTAGGGTTTAGTGAAGTACCCAGTAATATCGATATAGACGACTAATCCCCCCTTATAAAAAAATAAAAATTAATTTTTTAAAACCAATCTAAATATAAAACGACCTATATATTCGTTAAATCGTCAAATTAAAGAACCATAGTTTATCAACGCGATATGTAAAATAAACCGATTGTATATTTAACAGAACATACATATTTCAAAAAGGCCGGCAACCCACTCCAAAGCTATTAAGCTCCGCGAGTTCATAGGCAGCGATTTATGTATATTAAAAGAACAAATTTAACAGTCGCTTGCTACATATGGTACATTATTATTATGTAATAATATAAGTGTTATTATACATATAGTTACGCCTAGTTCACCTCATTTTACATTAAAAAAACAGATTGAATTACCTGGGTGGGGGTAGTAGGGCGCCCCGGCGCTCAGTGGGTGCGGCGCCCTGTACTCCATAGTTCACACTCACACACACATCACCATTAACATAATATCGACATCGACAAAGTTCTATCGACACGCGCACATCACTACCGTCCGAGGGTATTTTTGAGCGTCCATTTTGCGATCGGATATGCGATTTTATTTGCTTTATAAGCCCCGGCTTTTCCTCGAATTGACTTTTACATGTTACAATGGCGGAATTGGATTGAAATATCTTTTTCCTTTCGATTGTTTGAAAGCGATTCAATATAACTGCAATATTTTATAACTGATTATATTTTTCGATGTTGTTTATATTTTACGCAATTCTATAGTGCTTTATCATTATTTTTTGTTAAATATAGACAGAACATTATAATTATTACAACTACAATTCTTACGGTTTTCATTTCATTATAAAAAAATCTTTAATCAACGGCCTACATTACATTACATTAAAAATAACTATAGCATTTAAGTAGAATTCACAAATTTCTTTATCTCAATATATCTAGATATGACCATGCATCAGACATTAGGTAGTTGTTAATAAATAAATAAGAAAAAAATATACTAAAGTAAATATAAGCCGGCATTGTTTCTCCTTTGTGCTATAGCGAGCAAGTAAGCTGTGTGAAGTGTTTATCAGATGGTAAAGACCACGTCTGCCCTGTGGCAAACACTGAACTAGACACCTCTCAAATGCGTTATCGGAAAAATAGGGAAACAAAAAGATTTAAAAAAATTGGTGTTAAAAAAATGAATGGGGAAAAGGAATTGTATCTGAGCATCTATTTTAAGACCACTCACACAGCGTAAAACTCAATCATTGCCCTCCGAACATTAAATACAAAGCAATACACTTTCCTTAACAACAAAGTTATAATTGGATAAAATATTCCCGGCGCAAACGGCACCTGACGACGCCACTTTAAATCGGCTTTTACGGGACCCGGGTGCCCGCAGTGACGCACCCCGATATCGATATCCCGGTGAGCCGTGTCGCATCACTATGCCGATGACTACCTACTGTATTGGGCTACTTGGTATAATTGGATCACTTTGTTGTCAATCCGTCTATTGACGTATATTTGGAAATTTTGCAAGCGATCTAAATTTATAAGGTTGTTTCTGTGAGATAAAGCTCATAGGTTAGCTTATGCGTGTGTAAGCCTTTATATTGCAAGTATCAGTTTGTTCGCTATTCACGTCTTCCCTTTTCCCTAGAAAGGTTATTTTAAAAGAACTAGCGCCAAAGCGACAACTAGCGATCGGGCCACTTATCGATAATGCGGTGTCACATCACTATACTCAAAAGTTCATATTTCAAGAGAGTAGTAGGTGCAGATATCGGGACCTAAGTTGAACTTAAATGACACCTGTGAGCATTATTGTAAAGTACATTAAAAATATTTACCGATAAACTTGGAATATTCCGAATTCATTAGGTATATCAAAATATGGGATAGTACTGAAATATCTTAAAATTTTATGTTTTTTTTTTTAATTAGGGAATTTAATTCAATAAATCCTTTTTCTACACGATTGCGATGGCAAAAAACGAGTTGCCAAACAAGACAAGGCACGGCACAACTAAAGTATATTTCAAAATTACGAATGATGATTTTTAGCTATAAAATATTTACAAATAAGCGTGAAAAAATAAACATATAATTAGTAATTTTTAAACAGTAAACTGTTCAATTCGACTAATAAGTTTTATACTAGACTGAATTTGCTTTTGTTCAAAATATTACAACAAAAATAATAACTAATCTACAAGTCCTAATATCTAATTGAATATTTTAATGATAGTTTAATCCTGTTAAAAAAATAATTACAAATATTGACAATACAAAGTAAAAACGGGAGCCGTATTTACACAAGCGGCTAAGTGACAAATCCTCACAACGCGGGGGATGCGGTAGGGTTGCCCGCTACGAATTTTTTGACAATAACATACATATTTTTAGGTTACACAAAGATGCGTCTGTTACCAAGCGACAAATTATAAGTGAATAAGGAATAATATTTTATATAGAAAACGTATAATAATGACCTATATCTTAAAACAACGCAAAAAAAGATAAAAATATAAACTGTAACAACCCTAACGCGGTACTGGCAGGGCGTATAACGCTAGGTGTTATAATTACGTGCTCGTAAACTTCTCTATACAATTTTCCACTTCGAACTCGACTCTACGTCACTATTACCGATTCTTTTTACCAAGGAAAATTTTCTCTCTCTCTCTCTCTACGCGATGATACCATAATCCCACCGATTATATTGTAGCACTAAAAACTGTATCAACGCTAGACTATACTGCTTTACAATTTTGTTGGATTTATAAAATATATTTCTTTATGTATAACAATTACATGTAGGAACCTCAGAAGAAACCGCGAATACTATGTATTAATATAAAATCATAAACATAGATGACCAAACCATGTCATTTCAAAAGAAGACTTGTTTACAAAATATTATAACTCTATCTATACTCGGGTGCAATGAAATCGCACATGTGGACATTTTTTTAATATGTCGTTTATTTTATTTTAATAAAAAAAATTTACATAGATAATATGTAAACTGTGAGGTGACAGCCCTAAGCCGGTACTAATAGCAGCGCGTATAACACTAGGTGTTATAATTACTCGCTCGTAAACCCACGGATGTAATGTCCCTCCTAACTAACTTATTTCTCTACAAATTAAGACAATGAACCAAAATGACCCGAAAAAGCGATTTTGTTTCGTAATTTTGAGACCGAGTGTGTAAATGTAGTAAATTGTAATATGAGACAAATTTTAACTATCAGGTGAAAGCCCTAGACCGTACTAATGGCAACCTAATCTTCTAACACGATTCTTCGTTTTATTGTATTGGACAAATGATTCTATTATTTTTGCAAATAATCTACTATAAGCCATGGAAGAACAGTGGTATGTATGTATAATTAGAAAAATATCATGTTTATAATTTATTAATTTCTTTCACAAGGATATGCATAAATAAAAAAACGAGTTCATAGATGAAAGTTAACTCTATACTAAGTTAAAAATGCACAGATAAATAAAGTTTATTAATAAAATATTTCAGACCTAAGCCTAATTTTGATCCCTATATCCTTTTTATTAAAACTGTTTTTTAATTAAATACTTTGTATATTAAATCGCTTTTTCTTCAACCCTAATTGCTAATTAACGAAAACTTTGTTTACCCTAACCGTTCCACACACCTTAACACAAACAAATCCAATTTAATATCGACACAATCACATCACTATACGACCGTAGCACACAAGACACGTCCGTTCGCGTCCGCATCGCGTCGCCGACTGACAACTAACGGACGCGATCGTAATACGCGTGCGCGGTCACGATTCTACCCACATTCGAAAACGAACTTTATTCGGACGCAATAGATCGCACAATCACTTGTGTTACAACACGATAAACGCATTTGAAAGTGAACCTTACTTATTAGGGGATAAGATTTAAAATAAGTTGTTTATATAGCCGGCCACCTGTACAAGTGTGCAGGGTCGGAAGTCCACGGTGCAATGTCATTTCCACATTGCTTCCCTAATAAAAATGTGATTTGCCCCGCGCCGTCCGCGGCGGGGTGCGAACGTAATATAAATAGCGGCGTATCGACGTTTGCGGGTGTTGTGTAAACAATCAGATTGATCCGTGAGTGAAACTGGAAGCCGTTCACTGGTTATAATTAGAAGCACGTTTGAATTGATTTGGAGAAAACATTTCAAATTAATGGATGTTAATTTAAGATATGAGATGCCTTATTTAAACAATAGGGGTATCTACTCTCGCATACTTACCTATAAATGTATTTAAATATTAGTTAACATATTTATAGCATTAATTAAATACAGAAAAGTGAAAATAAACCTACTCATTAGGAATTAAACTCAAAATCCTATCCCCCCGCAGTAGGCAATTTTCCAGTAAGACACAAAAAAACGAAATTCAACTGAAATAATTAACAGTTATTAAATCGGCGACTGAAAGGTGTATAAATGAATTGAATTCGCATCGCGAGAGGTATGTACTATGTATCAACGTGACGGGCAATTTACACGGGCCGCCGGCTGTTGCGTCTGCGGAAGGTTGGCTCTAGTGATGTACGCAATTCAACTATCGATATCGATACTCTACTGTAGAGTAGCTTTTCTTTCGTGTAAGACATGATCCTCTTTTACCAATATTTAAAAAAAAGCTATAAGTAGTATAAATATATAACATATTTATAAGTTATATGTTATTGAAACAATACTTATTAAGCTCGATCGATAATTTCTGGTCTTTAATGGCTATTATTTTATTAGAAATGAAAACGGGTCTAACAAAGCTAGAATCATTAAAATTTTAAGTATATAAGAAAGTTTATTATAAATTAACCTACATTCAAATATACCGAAGTAATTTGTTAAGTACCGCGAGATTTTTGGAAGTTATGTTTAGAATAAACTAATGCAGAGAGAGAAATCATCAAAAAGTTGTTTTTTGAAATACAAATATGTGATACCAAATTACACCAGCTTTCAACCAGATCTAGCTTTTATTTTAATAATTATACTTTGGACTGGTACAAAGACTGATCCTAATAAATTATATCATACATATCTACTAATATATCTTTTTATCGGTACAAAATTTATTCAAAATCCTTTTTTATAAGACTGATATAGATTGCTATGTTATATCTTCAATTTTATAATCTGTAACTTATTTTTAATTACCTGGTATAGATATTTTTGTTATACTATATTTTACGTATGTACGTTACGAGAACATCACTAGAAATGCTTTCAACTCTCCCCTCTCAAGCGAGACAGTCGGCATACATGCCTCATAGCCGGAATTTGTTTATTATTTGCTTAATGCCATCGCTTCGGGACCGCGTCTGCATTTCAACATACATTACATACACATACATAAATATACTAGGCATGTCTCGCGGATTTACCCACGTAGTTCCCTTTCTCGGTACAATACCGGTACATTAAGTATCCTATGTGTTATCGAATCCACCTGCTTACTGAATTTCAGCCAAATTCATTCAGCACTTTTGTGTGGAAGAGTAAAATACATCAAAACATACTCACAAATTTTCACATTTGTTATAATTACAGGATAAACATACAGATATAACCTAATACAAATAATCATTCATTGTAATACTAGCTGTGTCCCGCGGTTTTACCCGCGTAGTTCCCGTCCCCGGGGCAATACCGGTATGTCAGCTATCCTATCTCTCAAGTTGGATCAAACTGCACATTGTGTGCGAATTTTATTATAATCGGTTAAGTGGTTTAGGAGTCCATTGAGGACAAACATTGTGACACGAGATTTATATATATTAAGATTTTGAAATAAAAAAGTATCGCTTTAAACTTTAATCCATACATACCAACATAAAATATGTTTATATGGTTATTGCTAACCACAAAAATTCGTATATCTACATCAAATAAGTATATCAGTAACCGCTGTATGAATACATGTTTATTTTTCACCATTATTAAAGCCCACGACTATCAATCACGGCGCGATTTCCGAATTCATATAAATTTGTTACATCATTCTCCTACAATTAATCAAATACATAATCATTCTTTTGGCAACCCTAGTTACTTTCTAATATATTCTATAGTGATAAGGATGAGTGATTGGCGTCCTATGTTCTATATATTGGTTTGCTGGCGGCAGCCCTAGTCATTCATTTTACATTTTGATAAGAAAGGCAACCTAAACGTTCCTAATTTTTTATTTTTAAAATATAAATACAATATATTCTAAAAAGTGTCAGCCCTAGTCTTCTACTCTTATCAAAGAGGCAGCCCTACACAACATTCCCATGCTGAAAACAAAGTACGTACTCATCATTGGCAGCGCCAATTGCAACACTTGCAAGTCATAAACTCGCCGTTGGCAACCCTAGACTTATTCTCTATAATAGTGAGAGAATATCAAGGAGGCAGCCCTACGGAGAGTCCCCGTAGTGTAGACAAAATAAGCACTCCACTACGTAAGCTACAGATCCCCGCTTACCACTTAGTTTCACGCATGCGCCGTACGAGCCGCGTAGAAATACGAACGTATAGACATGACCATATTTTTCTTGCTATATGAATAAACTTAATATAAAATATTATTTTCAAATTCAATTATTGTACTGTAAAAGAAATAATTAAATAATATAATATTCTACGATAGGTACTAAAAAGGTCGTGAAAGTTTGAGATGAGCCATAAATCACTATAGCCTTAACAATTAGACAGTAGACACGTTATATTTATAGTGTTATAATAATATTATATTTCGGTTTTAGCCGGCTGCCGATAGCGTTTATTGCCTTCTTCAAGAAGTCTTCCTTCACATACCAAAAACACGCAAACCTTCAAGCGTCTCGATAATTTTACGATAGCTATAATCGTATTCCATCGAAAATAAAATAAATAAATATTATCAGGACATTTATATTTTATACACAGCGTCATCTAGTTGCAAGCTAAGTAGAAAGCTTGTTTCATGGCAACTAGATAACGGAATAAATTACTTAAACATACTTTTCTTTTGTAAATATGTACATACACAAAATACATAGCAACACCCAGACCCCAGAAAAATACAAATGTAATTTACAAATATATTTTTCCGGTGTGGGGATCGAACCCACGACCCTTCGCGCAGAAAGCAGTTGTGCTACCACTGCGCCAAGCGGGAGAAAAAACAGTATTTCAGTTTTCAAGTAAGTACATCAAGTACTACATCTATACAATGTATAGATCGGGCTCGTCTATATGTTCCAAGGTTATATTTTTAGCGTTGCTGATTGCATTTCCCCTTAATCACCGCCACCTCGATTACACGCCGGCCGTCGGACCGCCGGCGCTCGGGGACCCTCGCTAATTGCTGTATTAGGCGCTTTTGTTTTGTCTACCATTGTTTGACTTAATTTGATATCATATCTATTTGATTTATGGTCATCTAGTATGGATTTTAATACAACGTGTTCATGAAGCCACGTTATTCTATCGTCATCTGAACCGAAAATAAATATTATTAATCCAAGTAGTATTTTCTATGACATGATTCATATATCTACATCCGTTTATACGTGTGTAAAATAAAGTCAATTTAACAACTGTTATAATTACAACTAGGGACTATTCTGATATTAATGATTTGTACTATCATTTTATTCCCTATCACGAATAGTGGTAGTAGTCGTAACGAAGATCAAACCATGTTCAATTTTGCAACTACAGGATAAACTACTGCTTGGTTACCAAATACCTATTTAATGAATTTAATAACTGAAGATTTAAAAGGATCCTTACAAAATCTCTACATCAATAAACAAAGCACCCATTTACATAAAGGTCATAATATAATATGGCAGTTATAAGTCGGCAGTTAGGCATGGTGGCACATCGACAAATCAGTAATTAGCGTAATTGATCGCCAGCCGTCGAGGGGTCGAATTGATTCGTGCATTAGCACTGCGGAGCATTGGGGTCGGGTCGGGTTGCAGACTCGAGATTATTATATTTTAATGGCGACTCAATTGATGTCGGCTCCGATGAGGATTATTAACATATTAATGTCGAGAATCTTTGTTGGTATACTCGTAGACCAACTTCTTCATAAGCAAGTAAGTGAAAAGGCGGTTGTAGTATTGGAATGCCACAAAAACGATTTATTTATTTGGAATACTTTAGTGCAAAATTCTCGACCATTTATGGATGACTCGATTTTTTTAGATTACGAAAAATAATTGGACCTCTCATAAAAGACCTTGTATGTATTTATAATGTTTACGTGTAATTGACTTAATATAAGCATGTTAGATAATCAATACAGATGTCTTTCTCTATGCAATGATGCAACAATGATATAAAAGTGTAATGCGTACTCTTCCGCCAGGCGCTAGGGCGGCAGGGCGGCGTGGGGCGGGCGGCTCGCGAACGCTCAAGTCTGCAACTGTCTGCTAATCACTAAACTTCGTCTGCGACTACCGCCCTGTCGCTGTAGTTACGTGACACTGATAGCCACTACATCGATATTCAATTAATATAGGAATGCTAGTATAATACTTTAAAACCGTTTACAAGATATTTTAAATCTACCTGCGGTAGAATGTATGATCTTTTTGTTGACATATAAAAATAATGAAAGCGTTCCAAACACCTGTTAACGTCAAATTATTTTTTATATTTAAAAATAGAGTTCTAAATGTAATTTATACATAGTCTAACTTTCAAGTGGCTTTCTTTCATCGTAGCTTAGACTTACTTTTTAACGCAGAAAAGTGATTCATAGGTACAGTTTGTAAGTTCGATGTATAAATATTACATATATGAGTGCGAAACTTGGGCTGGTCGTTGCTGGTTTTAAGCAAAATTTTCAAGCAAATAAACTTCCACATACATAATAAAAATACAAACTATCGATAAGACCACTGATATAGAACATCACTAGCAACACTTCACAGAGCGCAGTAAAGTCACTATTTACCCCGAGCCCCGGCTGCCGCAGAGTACATTATTTATACAGCTATCATTTTGACGTGCGCCCGACGACTCTACTCCCTTTATAACTCTATATTTTAAAGAACATTACAGAATACTAAGAAAGTTTGTCTCGTAATTGAAATAAAATATTCAGCTTATAACTAGCGCTTTCATAAAAAATCATTTAATGCACAATTTCGAAAAAAATTATCTTAGTCATTTAGACGCGAAAACACGACATACAAATGGATCGTTGCGCCTAAACATTAGTGACGTCATCGTTATTAATTCGAGAGTAAAATCTACTTAGTCTAAAATAACGTAAGTTTACGTTGACGTTTAAAACATACATAATTAGGTAACTAAGTAAGGCTACATTATTGAAAAGTACTATTACCTATATATCTACTAGAAAGATAGAAACAAAATCTGATTTTCTGCGCGTAAAATCGCGCGAGGACTGCAAGAGCGTCTGTTGACATTTATTTCTATTCTTTGCACTACAAAGCTTTGAAGTGAACAGTACTCAGTACTCGGTAGTGCCAGTGTCAGTGGTAGCTAGCCAAAGTATTGCGCATGCGCGATTATACGTTTCCATTGTTTGCACGATACGGGCGTATCGTGCGAATTTTTGAGCAATGAGTTACAATCACGGTTAGAGACAGAAAGGCACTCGGCTTTGCGACTTGTAATGGGCGGAGATGGTCACTTATCATCAATCACAATAAAAATAAAATAAGAAGTGGAACCAATTTTAATAAAGAAAAGAAAACTAAAGCGCTACGACTACGGTAACTAAGATAATAAATTAATTTATTAAAGTTTTCAGAAGAGTGTAAAGTTTTTAAATTCAGTACATGCTGTTAAGTTGGGCAAATGAAAACCAGATAACTCGCAAATATCATACTTAACCTATTTAGGTTTTTACCTATTTAGGTATTCAAATAAATGAAGATTGAATATTAATCCCAAAATTCAATGATTACTTGACGTTGCTTTTATCCAAGAGCTTAAATTTAAATGAAATTAAATTCTCGTGTTACAATGGAACCTCGCCTAGATATAGCGTAGATTAAGCACTCATAAAAAGAGGGTAGATGTATGTGGATACGAAGTGCTTTACACACACACCAAATTACACCAAACACTCTCCACATATAGTCTGAAATCCCTTGACATTTCCCTTTTTATAGTGATCTCTATCTTCAGCCAAATACGGTCTTTATCAGTATATCTATAAGGGTTAAATTCCTTTGAGAACAAGTTTTAGCATGACACGTGTCTATTTTCGTTAAGACTTCTCATACTTCCGAATATTTGTTCCGCGGTTAAGACGAGCCACGATTTGGCGGAGTGGGTTTTATTTCTAAGACAGTAGGGGTAGTTTTTTGTTCGGTGAGAGGGTTGCGGGGGAGGGCGTTGTTGTCAATATTATTGCGTGTGACTTATAAGGAGCTATAAAAATAGAATGGGGAAAGCGTATAATGAACGTGTGGTTTCTTACGGGTGGTTTGACACCGCGCGAAATGGTAAATATTTTAGGGGCCTCCATAGGGGATGTATGTCGACTGGTATTGTATGTACCCTGTCACGCATAGGTAGTGTTTTAACACTTTTAAGGGTTAAGGCTGTTACGGCTATAAGAATTAAAAATATTTCTTACCTAACCTTTTTTTGGTATTATGTTTACGTCAGTATCATAGGGTTATGTAACTTTGCATATCTATAACTTCTACGTTAGGTAATAAGAGTAAAGAGATCAATTAATTGTAAAACTTAATTTTTAATTTCAAACAGTTTTATAGCAATCTGTAAACGCCAACAAAAACCATTCAAATTGTCACAACGCATTAATATTATACCGAGTTTATATGAGATTATATTATGAGTTGATCTCGGAAAAATAGAGGGACTCGAACCCCCGACCATGGAACAAAGCCCAACTCATCCACTGCACAAATCGATCATATTATCATAGCAGATATCATTGCGTTAGTTGGGGGCTGTGATCGTGCGAACCTCGCGAACGATATTATCCGACCTATGCGGTGTCAATCCCAAGAGGAGTGTGGGAGGAAGGGAAGAGGAGTTAGGGCAGCGATGCATAACAAAATGTCTCCCTTATTAATACTTAAGCATTTAATTTTGTTAGAACGAACTGTATAAATACATTCAAAACGAACGATATCTATATACGAGTCCACTAATTAACCACTTTTAAGTTAAACCTAGCACCTTTCATATTAATTGATTTGGGTTCACGAGATACAGTTATTATTGATTCAAAAGTCTACCGTTTCAACCGGAAACGGCTAGTTAATAAAATTCGGTGGCAGCCCTAGCTTAACCCCTAACAACACCCGTCTGTCGTAGCGGTGGCAAAGAGCGACCTCCCTCCCCCGCCCCCGCCCCTGCCATTAGCCGAGCGGGTGAATACTTCTAGTTCGCCAATAAAGCGGAACGCTGCTCAATCGCGCGGTGCGAGACACAAGCGGTAGCGTGTAGCATTTTGCATAAAGTAATATTTTTCTACATCTTAACATTTGGGTACAAATCCGTATAAATTCGTCATAATTGTTGAAATAAGAATAGAATTGACTTCGGCTACTATTAAATAGCCTTACAAAGATTTAGTTACAAACATTCTTTCCATGGCTTTAAAGTAACTTTAGAATTAAGACACTGAATTTTCCAACAAATAAATATTTAATCTTGTCTCAACATAAAATCTGCATTCATTTTCAATGTTACAGTACTACCGATATAAAACAACATCTAATAGAACTACTTACACTAAAATAAATAAATAAGAGTAACAAATCGCTTGCTCTTATGTCTTACACCCAGATGTAGATGTATCGCAACGCGTCGGCTTGTAAACACGGGGCGGCTAATGCCTCTCGACACGACGCCGTAGACCCGCTACGGAGCGATCATGCGCTACGAGCTATCGTGCTACGCTCGTAGCAAAGAGCGATATTCTATAGTCGGTGTTTGTACGTTCTATAATGAGTTGAGTGGAAGGATTTCATCCGCTTTACTGAAGCGTTTTTTATCCTTTATTACGTGATATAGTCCTATAAAATAACCTTAGAGATTATTTTGATTGTTAATCGTGTTTTAACTACTCTACGCGATCTGTACTTATACCTGATATAAAGCCCTTTTATATTTACCACAATTTTATATAAAAATTAGTATATTTTAAAGTATATAAACAGTTGACTTGTCGTACAGCAAATTAATGTATTCTTATACTATACTTGATACTATATTTGAAAGAAAAGTAGACCTATGTCTGTACCAAACTCCTAGTCTACTCCAAACTACTAACGATGTGAAAAATAACATAGTAGTTACATTAATAAATAAAATTTAACGCCTAACGTCAGGGAAGTGCCCTTAGGACTTTTCGATTACACTGATGGTTTCAACCACTGGTTTCTTTACATAATTCTCCAAGTCATAGTAACCTAAATCTCTTAGGCTACGAGTAATATAGAGCTCTTACACTATACAGGAGCAGAGCATTTCAATAGCACGCCGCTCGGCTGGCGCGTCTCCAAACTATCTCATTACGCGATCCCGCATCGGAACACAACTGTATGAATTCCATTTGCCCCATTTCCTTATATTCATAGCACGAAGTCTTCGGACAAGAAATCCATACCAATATTACATTTTCTTACGCGATTCCCGGAGTGGGAGGTCCGCCTGTTAGTCCTACTAATATTATAAATGTGAAAGCTTGTAAGAATGTATGTTTGTTATTGTTTCACGCATACACGGCTGGACCGATTTAGTTGAAATTTGGTATGTAGATAGGTACCCTGGATTAACAAATGGGATACTTTATAACCGGGTATTGCCCCGGGAGCGGGAACTACGCGAGTAAAACCGCGGGGCACAGCTAGTATAGAATAGTTAAAGAGCTAAGTGTATCACGATTACGTTGCCGGCCTTTTAAATGAGAAAAGTAAATAATTTGTCACTAAGAAGAAAGAAAGGGGAAATGGGCCTACCATGATCAAACTTATGGAACAAAACGAAATATGATGACTCATGCAATGCCTTTATTTAAGGCCGGTTTTCTATACCACCATGGGCCACGATTGAATAATAGGTACACTCTTCTAACACCCTAACTCGTAAGATACCTACCCTCACGGAAAAGCCGCGCCTTGACGTGGAGTTGCGGACATCATCCCGTGATACCATACCATACCATACCCCATCTCTTTCACACTAACTAACCTTACATATGTTGGTCGTGAAATGAAAAATTCCTTTTGCACATGCTGACAGATTGGATACAAGCCTGGCTTTCGCTTTGTGATAAAATCACTGTCGAGGCTTGCGTATAGTCCAGCGAAACAAAAAACAATTTTGGTTTAGAAACCACGTATTTTTTTAATGATAGAAAACGGACAAATATTTGTTAGGTAAGACAGTTTAATAATAACGCTTGCGAATTTTTCTAGAGAATCCTTTACCTTTAAGCCTTAATAACATGTACACAATTTTACATACTAAAAATGGACCAATTTCAACATAAATGAGACTCTGAAATAATACTCAGTTACAGGGTATTTCAACTTAAAAGAAACTATAAAGAATGAAATAAATTAATAATATCAAATAATTTTCACAAAATGAATACTATGAAAGTCGCCTATCGTCGCGTCGCCCGCTCTAGTAGGCACTACACAATAACTCAAGAGACACAAGCCTTTGATAGTATCGCTGGCGGCACACAACAAAACCACGAGTACCTTACCGTCGAGAGCCTTCCGCTTTATTGCACTGGGGATGATCTCACGTTCATATAAAATACAATCACTAATTTAAAAATCAACCTTATTTACTAGCTGTTGCTCGCGACCTCGTCCTCGTCCGATCTATATCTATTATTATGTTATAGAGAATCAATCTTAGAAGACAGACATATACTGTCGGGAACTTTTTTTTAGATCATTTAAAGAGGAATAATTCTTTGATACATATTTTTTGGTATCTTGAACCGGTTTCGCTGCGCACGCAAAGGAAGCCCTCAAAGATGAATAATTTTCCCCGTTTTTTTCACATTTTCCATTATATCTTCGCTGCTATTAGTTGCTGCGTGATGTTGTGTAGCCTAAAGCCTTCCTCGATAAATTGTCTATTCAATAAAAAAAGAATGTTTCAATTCGAACCAGTAGTTCCTGAGATTAGCGCGTTCAAACAAACAAACTCTTCATATTTA
>DWAJ01001498.1:0-21936 GCA_018238005.1 Eurema mandarina | reverse complement strand
CTTTGCAGTATTTATCGGTTCCGAAAACAGTTTTCATTAATGCACTGAAAATAAGTCTTAGTAATTGCAATAGTGCTTAACAGAAATGAGTGAAAATTGTACTACTATATAAATTTAAATGGTTTTTAGATGCCATTTTATTTCATTTATAGGAGTGTCTCGCTATTTCGTCGCGTAAAATATTATTTTTAAAACCTAGTTCTAATATAGATCATTGATAATAATCATACGTCAATTGGTATTATCACTAAAAAGCAATCCCACGAAAAACATTAAATGTAAAAAAATGCCAAGTCTCGATGCAGTCTTTCCATCGTAAAAAGTTTTGAGATCTCATAGAAGCCAAGTCATATTCAAATTATTTTGTAGTTATAAATCAACATTTAGTAATTGTACCAATAGTTTTCTTTATATTATAAGTAATTATAGTGACTTGGCAATATACATGAAATATACCGTGTATTTACAATGCTTACATGGATACTGAAAATTCAGACTTCTAGTTTTATCCACAACGAAGTTACAGGGGGTCGAAAATGGCCAAAGATTACAATAGTTTGGGAGAGCACCTTCACTGTTTTCTACAGATAAATTTTGCTATTTTAAATTACTATCAAATTAACTACACACTTATCTGTAACTAGCTGCTGCCCGCGACTCCGTCCGCGTGGACTTTCATAATATAAACTTTGACCCCCCTTCCCCTCCCCTTTTAACCCCTTTTTTCATTTAAAAGTTCTTTCTCAGGCTCTAGACCATCTGTGTGCCAAATTTCGTTCTAATCGGTTCAGTAGTTTTAGCGTGATGGAAAAACAGACAGATAGAGTTACTTTCGCGTTTATTATATTAGTATGGAAGTATGGATTATGTGAATCAAATAGTTTAACGTAAACTTTGTATTGTAATAAAAATCAGTATTCTTTTTATTTAACACTTTAATAAGTTTAATATGTTAACCAAGATCGTTATTTAATCCATTTCTTTAAGATATAGTTTCACAAATCAAGTATACATATATACATGTCTCCGAAAGATAACAAGAAAGGAAAATTTATAAATAGCCGAGGAAGTTTATAAACCTTTGTAGGATCCTAAATGAGAGAAAAATTGTATTATTATACGAAAATTAAAAATATTTTTGAAAATTTATAAACTTTCCGAACTCACGCGTAAAATAATAAGTAAGCAACAACCAAACGCCATGTGCGCTCTGATTAGTTAAATAACTGTCAACATCAACCAATCATAGAGCTGTGTGTTATTTTCCGTATTTAAAAAAAAGCGTTAAATTAAAAGCTCTAAAACCGACCAATCACAGGATTGGAAACCTTGCGAATGGATATTTCGTTACTTGATAAATTTACCACGAGATGTCGCAAATTGATGAATTTGCGAAAATGTCTTCGTAAAATAATACAATTTATCTTTCGTTTAGAATCCTACGAACGTTTATAAATTTCCTAGGAAACTCATAAATTTTTTGTTCTTGTTATTTTTCAGTGACATCTATATACTCGTATATAAAAAGAAAGTCGTGTTAGTTACACCTTTTATAATTCGATAACGGCTCAACTGATTTGGCTGAAAATTGGTGGGGATGTAGTTTAGAACCAGGAGAAGGACATAGGATACTTTTTATTTAGTTTCCAGGGGAATATTGAAATGAAAGAAAACGCGGACGGAGTCGCGGGCAACAGCTAGTATACACATATTTATAAATATAATGGAATACTCACATTCTAGGGTAGCACGTAGCTGGCGTCGCGAGTAGCAGAGCGCCGAGGAGGAAGAAAGCAACTACGCAGCTGAGACGAACCATTCTGAAACAATTTATTTTTTATTACAGACCACTAAAGCACAATTCAGGTAGTTATTTACAAATATGTTTATGTAAGTATATATTCTACATCTAACCTTATATTATGATAGGGTAAACTATATGATTTTCTTAGACTGCGAAAAATTCAGTCGTTCAAATTAAACTAAAGAAATTACATTTGTTAAATAATCGTTTTTTTAAAAGGATTTTTTTATCGTTAAAGGATTTTTGGATAGATTAAATTGTTAATTAAAAAAAATACGAAAGCAATAAGCAACAGTTAAGTTAACGATTTAAGGTTACTTTTAATAAACATTATTCATGTTTTAAGGATTTGAAGTAAAAAGACGTTTTTATTTTCTATTCTAGTTAAATGTATGGCATTAAATGGAGTAATATCGGTAGCTTTAAAGCAAGATCTACTTGGAATGCTGCTTCGTACAATAATGCAGTCAATTAACAGATGGGTTTAGGCTTCAGACAATCGCAGAGTGCTCTGCACTTGCAATGAAGGACTCAACATTCATGTTGAGTACTGTATATACAAACACCATATGGGTCAGTTGTCTGTTTTACGTATTAAGATATCGGTAAATTTAAACTGGTTTCGTTATATAAAAACGAACATCTTGACTTAGTATTTATTTATTAAATACTCTATTATATGCTTGTGTTTATTACCTATATTTAACATTTTTATCTAACTAATTATATTACTTAATTCGTTAAATAATATATTATGTTCGTTACAAAAATTATTTACTTGAAATTTCTTGAGTTAAGCTCAATAAAGTTCAAGAAAACATCGCTAAAAGGTTCAATAGTAAGTCATAGGTTAAACAAGAATACTAAGTAGCGAATACTTTAAATAAACATTAGTTTTAAGGCTTCAAATAATTTGACATAAAAACTTAGCTGAATAAATTATCAGATTAGCCTTAAAACGTTACTTAGCCAAGCTTTCGGCCAAGTTAAATATAGACGGGGCCGTAAATTTTATTTAACCTAAACCTTATAAGCCCTTGTTGACACGCCATTTTGTTATACAGTCACAGTTGTAAAACTTTTATAATTTCATTAAATAATAAACCAGATTTGATTAAAATAACCGTTTAAATTAGCATTCCTTATGTTTGTTTGGAAATTATTTCTAATGTTTTCAATTTGGAATTGAGTTCCATTATATGTAATTGATCACTGAAAAATTTAAAGATAAGATATTTATTTATTTGTAAGCATTTCACGAAGCTTTCACAAAGCATCTCCTATTGCCTTGGAAGATTTTTGTAACTCACAATATGGGGTAAAATGAAACGTCAAATGTGATAAGTGCATAACTTGATAATAGCTTAACTTATTTCGATAATTCTTCTTTTAACAGTAATTCTTGAAGTACGAAGATTATTCTTAAGCAGAAAAAAGGGTAGGTTAAGTAGAACGGTCTTCGCGTCGGGACAGTTATTTTCCCATTGATATCCTTTATTTACATGCTTAACTTAAAATCCATATTATTTCAAAATTCAATCTATCAATATATTTATTGGTTATAAATAATTTATTTTCTATTTTTGATCCTTCCACAAAATTTTTTAATTTATCAATTAACTGATTAAGAACTTTTATTGGTATAAGTTTTATATAAATTAAATTGCTGCCAGTATCCTTAACGAATTGCAAAAAAAATCATATAAAATATTTAATATCAGTGCTGTTGTTTACTAATCATTGCGGTTTTATAGTTACGTTTACGGTTTAACTGTCCGCATATTACAATATATTAAGCAATCCTTTAGATTTCCATTATCTTTTATCAATCGTGACCAATCATGCATACGTATGACATACCCCACTCAATACTAATTAGCACTGTTGATTGGCGATGGCGATCGATAGCCATACTCATCTTGGTTGATTAATATTTGTTTATCACGATATTAATGTTAAAGTTCGTTATTCTATCCGTCTGAATTGGAACATTACTGTTTCAATTTTCAATAGAAAATCGTCAAGAGATTGTGTCTCGTCAGATATGTCATTATATTCAGTTCGGCAGAGGGAGTACACGAGGGTTATAAAGTAGATACGGCTTTATAAGTATATTAACAAATTAGAAATATTATTCTGAAAGATTCTATAAGTAGCGTGACTAGAGAACAAAATTATCATATATTTTGAAGTCGGCTGCGTGTTTTTAATTTCCATATAAACCATTTGTAAACTCTTTAAGATAATTTTATAAGGTGTTCGTTTTATTAAAAGCCGACAACGCAACCAAGTTAGCAACCGCACAACAACACCCGCTCGGTTACATCTGTAAAATCTTATATTATAGTATAACAGTGAGATCACATATATTATAAGGTATATATAAGTCAAACAGTTAATGAAAGATAATTTTAGTTTTAATAGTATCATTAACATCAACGCAAAATGTAACACATATGTTTATTATTATATTTTACTGGTTCAATAAACTATTGAAATCTTACGAAACTATATAGCACCCTGAATGTTAAACTAATTTAATAAATAATTGAAGAAAGATACAAGAGACAATTTAAGACCCGTCTTGCAGTAGGTATGTTAAAATTTCAAGCCTTTTAAATTTTCACCTCGCAGGTCACGAGTCGTCGCGAACCTTATTCTATTTACTATGTACTATTTACAAGACAAAGTTTTATCGTGTTTCATTTTAAATTGGTGAAAAATGATAACATTTGTGTTATACATTTGCCATCTCTTTCTCTCTTAAAGAAAAGTCGTGAGATAAGTATATGCTACTACTAACTAGTTGCAAGTTACCAGCGAAAAACCAAACCTGCTTTTTTATTTTATTTCGTGTGATATATATATAAAGTCTATGTAGCATTCTATATCTAAAAAAATAGTTCTATTGGAAACAAACTGGCTTTCCTCACACGTTTATGAATTAGCTCTTCCTAACCTAAAAGAAATGGGTTCATGGCGGTAAAACCAAGGCATAAGCTTCTAGAATAAGCCGGACTAGATTAAAAATTTAAACCGGCGACAGTCATAAAGCTGTGACATATAGAAGAATGGATGAACATTAACCGTAGACTCGTTTATTCTGTGACGAACGTCGCTGGTGTACGTGTTCACTGGCCACTGTAGAAGCTTTTGCTGTACACTCTTATATGTTATATATTTCATGCGCCAAGCTCGGAATAGGTATGTTTTAAATGTACGGCTCAATAGCGGTATAACGAAATAAAATTTGTTGCAAGTCTTTGTTGGATGAGATTTTTGTATCTGGCAATAATATATGAAAAACACTTGGATTTGAATTTCGAATACTGACATACATACATGGCTTTAAGGCTAAAAACCCTAAAAAAAAAGAATAAAAAAAATCGAATTCGTTTAGAAGCTAAAGGTATTTGTAATAATACCATTATTATTATTTGTAATATGACGTTATTTTACATTCCATTTCATAGTAAATATTTCATAAGTTTTTTTGTTTTTTTTTTTGTTTTTTTTTTATTTTATAAGTTCATTTGACAGTCTTACAGTTTCTTAATAATTTTATCTTATAAAGTTATAAACATTTTAAGTGGTCAGTTTAACGATAAAGTACCACCTTTTCAAAGAAGATTGGCCAGTATCAGTATAATTTATTCTAATAGCTATGTCATGTAAAACACAATCTATATAAAGTGTACTTCATATCAAATAGCACTTGTAGTTGTGATATTAAACTCAAATATTTTGCAATCTATTAAAGATAAGTCGTAACATTGTTCCACTGAAGTTATTATTATTAAAAGAATACTAACTTTACACTTTAAATTACTCAACACTGAACTTTTGGTTCAAAGAAAGGTCAATTATCCTTCGCCTATTTATAGATAGATAGATATGAGACTACGTCGAAAATCCTTAATATTGGTTTTCTGTTTTAAGATAGGTATTATATCTATGTGTTTTATTGAAAAATCTACATAAGGTTAGGTGTCATTTTTGATGTAAATAAAATTTTTGGTCTTAGTGAAGTATTTTGTTTCCTATAGTTCACTGCTTTGGACACACATTAAAATAGATTATTCAACGATTAATAAAATACATTTTTGTCTTTCTTGAATGTCTGTTGTTACTAGTTTTTTGTTTTATCAATAGCTCGAGAGGTTATATTTTCATAAACAGCTACATATTATAATTCGTTCCTATAATTTTACACACACATTTATGTAAAAAGTATTGTGTAGAACTATTTAATGATACTGTTTTTGATTAAGAAGTTTGCACCTATATCATCTTATAAAAATATCTATATTAATGTAATTAGAAAATAAATATAATATGTCTCATATACTTACAAATATTGATAAACGTATTTACGTTACTTCACTTCAGATGATTACAATGTAAAATAATGTTTTAAGGTAATCGCTTGATACCAGTACACTTTAGACAGGTTTCTACCCAAAACATAATGTACCCTCATTATTCATCATTTATCATGTACACCGTAAATGTGAAATTATTATTAAAAATGCAAAAATCCACAGAGAATATACACGCGTCAACCGTTTTGGGAACATTTAGATAATTTTAAAAATATAGGACTACTTTTGTCATATTTTTTGGTTAAGTTCAAAATTTGTTTTCGGATAAAATGTTTCATAAATCGTTATAAAAACATTTTAAAGGTAATAACATAAAGGGACATCCCCAATTTCATTTTATAATGTGTATAATGTCTGATGTCTTTTTCTTAAGTACTAGTCTTCAAATTTTCGTTTTAAATTATAACTATAGTGACAAAAACATTTACAGAAATCTAAGTGTACAAAATATAAATTCAAAAGATCAGTGACTATTTTTATGTTAAAAATAAATTTAGAAACAAGTGTCCTATGTACGAGAATTTTAAGGTAAAATATCTTTCTTTAAACAGTTAACTTATTTGAACTCAGTTTTGATACAAAGAACAATAACTCTTTTCTTAAAACACTAAAATCAAATTGAAATGTATCTCCAACTCGCTACAAGTTTCATGTAATTTCCTTTATAAATGGATATATACAGAAAAGTTGAGCGCAGTTTCTGAGGAAGTAGCTAAGCGTGGGAAATCTAGTTTTGCACGCTTGAAGTTTGTTTAAGAGTAATGTGTGAAGAACTTTCATGTATAAAATTGCTTCAAACTAGCAATTAAGATAAGTTAGTATATTGAACCAGTTGTGTGTATAAAGGGAAATTAATATGTACGATATATGATAAATGGATACAAATTTCTAGATTCAAATATTTATAGTACGTAATATATTAGTGGAAAATCTGATAGTACGAGTCAAAACGTCAGTTTAAGCGATGAAAATCAATAAATACCTATTTCAGAGTGGTAAAGGCATAATACCCTGCTAAAGTAATTGGTACAAAAGCACAGGTAATATCAGTATAGCATCTAACGAGGAGATACACTTAAAACGAATTTACAAGAGAATTTATAGCAGAATACTACTAAAGGTATCTTTGAAGTTGCTCAATAAGCTTAGCGATGATAAAAACAAAATTTATTTAATACAAATCTAATATATTTTAGAGACATTCAAATATTTACACGTAAACTGATCCTGTGAAAAATGAAACGTCTAGAGAAACTATTTACATTCATCTTTAAACAAAGTACTTTGTGGAGCAGTTTACGACCTAAATCTATTTTAGTACCTTGAATATTAAAAGGATTACTTTACTGGTTCTGAACATATATAAAACCCTTAAAATATTTGAGATATCATTCCTTTTATATTGCATGAGAGCTTACGAATTAAGGCAATAAAGATTCCTCAGCTGTTTGCAATTTTTTATTCCCAAACAAGAATACGATATATATCTCATGAAGGCGTTCCTGTTATATAAATCTTAGTACATAAAAAAGAGTTAAATATATTCACTTCTGCAAATAATTCCCGAGACCCACGTTCTAGCAGTAAATACAATTTAGTTATTCGTGCCTCCTTCTATGTTTACTGCAAAGACTACTTAGATAATTAGAACGGATAATTAGACAGGATTTTACAATGATTTACCGGTTGGTTTTAAATATCACAAGCTTACAAATTCTTGGAAAGAAATATTTAAATAGAAACCTGGAAATGGGTTACCGTATGACCTGTGTTAATAACAGGAGGTATTTTAAATTATTTACTGTTTTTAATCTCCTTTCTTTGAATAGTAGAATATTATCTCTCTTGGTTTATTCCGGTCTAATTATTTCCTTCTTGTACTTAAATGTCAGTCCTAATAACAATAGATTTCTGATAGAAAACAGTCGTGCCTTCTGCGTCCGTATCACTAAACAATTATCTTCCTAATTTAGGTGATCTAGATGTTATGCTTTAATGTTATTAAAGTAGATACCTTAAATTGAAATCAAGCAAATTTTACTTATGAACTTAATGTGTTGTTGACATTACGATTTTTAATTAATTTTTGTAATGAAGCATCGAAAAAGTATATTTAAGTAAAATTATAATTATTTATAGGTTTACCTATATATGAGCCGGACATATTAAGCGAGTCGGACTCGCTACCGAGTGTTCTATATATATAAAATGTAGCAATGTGCACGTCAAGTCATTTCATAATACCTCCTAATAGTTTTTTAATTTAATGAAGAGCATTAATGATGATGTATGAAGTATATACTATATAGGGTATATATTATCAAACATTTCGTTCACGTTCATACAAATATCAAAAGTCTTATACGTTTTCTTTTCTTATGGAAGTGTTCCAGATACCATTACAGATGAAAGAACATTGTGTAGACGTCTGTTAAGATAGCTTTGAATATTGTTCTGTGTACAATGAAGATGCCAGGCGTTATCGGAGTTTTATCGTCCTATTATGGCTTATACGTTTTGCGAAAATTATAATTGTTTGATAAATTCAATAGAAATATGTCTTTAGCCTTAACGAGACCTATAAAATTAAAGTTTATAAAAATTTACGATACTATCAAAATTGTTAGAATAATTTTTATAAAGTATTTAGAGATTTTCATATTTCATATATTTTTGCGACAGAAAAAAAATTGTGGCGTAAAAGTAATGTGTATGATTTATTTGATATAGCTGTGTGAAACGTAGTACTTTTAGGAGCGTGTTATGAAAGTTCTGATTTATGAACATTTTTGTGAAATATATGTGTATACGCAATATGAATAGATGTTCATGTAAATATTTCCAACCATTTTATTATAGGCTTAAGCTTCAATGTAAAAAAGGAGTTACGATCTCGAGGTGATCTCAATATCAATAGAATTTCGTATGCTAATGTTATTTTATGTGTGGCCGTGTTGCATTGGGATGGTACCACTCTTTCATACACAACCAACATAGTTTATATGACGAAATGTCAGAAATGCGTTTCTTGCGTGCTGCAGAAGACTTTCTTTTGCCATAATGTTTTTTTTAATATGTGTGTTTTAGGTAGAGATGCTACTTCTCAACTAGAAGGGAACGGGAACAAAGGATCCTTAATCCTTCGAAATACTGACTGACTGGTCGTTATGCTTCAAAGGTTTTATGTCCTATATTATGCTATCGAACAAATATCAGAACGCGCTGCATTATTATTATTAATAGCGGACGCTACACACTACAAATATATAGCCTTGGTCACCCGCCTTAATATACATAAAGTATGTGTTCTTTTGTTTCTAGTTATTTTTATATTCGAAAAATATCATATTATTTGAAAACGTTGTTTTACACCCATTTAAAAGTTTGCCAACTCGAACGAACCGTAACGGTTTTAATGTCAATTCTAAGCGAAAGTTACTGAAAGCGTGAATTTCTGAAGTTAAATTTCTTACAAATAAAGCCACGTTCTGGGGAATGGTTCGTGCAAATCGTTATTCAACATAAACAGTATGATAATTAAACATTATTACTTGTGCGAAGATTTCCTCTTCGGGAAGTGCTTTAAGGAGATTCTATTATATTTTATCTTAATGGTATAGACAAAATTAATAAATTAAGCTAGTAGGCTATGTAGGCGATATACCTATGTATTAGAGTGAATAATTTAATTTTAGTAGTTTTGAATGAGTCGAAATCAATGTTCAAAGTGACGTTGGCAAATCAACGTTATTTTTTTTGTTTTAAAACAAACATTTTATTTAAACTTTTTTCTTTAAAGGGTTGTTTGTTTCTGTGTACTCTGAAGATAATACGCTGAACATTTTTGTAAGCATTAGAATTTTTATAACGTGAATTTTTTAATAACATGTTCGACTTTCAATTAACGGTTACTGGTTAAAATAAGCAGTGAAGCAATATAAATCAATAAAAGAACATCAAGCTATACATTTCCGTGCTAAAGTTAAGGTAACTTTGTTCCGCAGGGATCGAAAGGTACCCTCATCTTTGAGCTTGCTACTTGCAATACATGTTTTTGACGTAATCACAAGGGACTCCGATTTGAATAATTGATTTGAACAAATCAATGTTAATGCATTTATTTTGTCTTAACGATTTCTTTAATAAAAAAATTAAAAAGTTTTTATTTAATTCGTCAAAATATTAATGCTGTATATATCATTTGAATTTAGTATAAAACATGTAATTTCGTTTAGTCATTCAGTGCATGTATTCAAAGAAAACTAGTATTAAAATGTAGTTTAAGCTTTTCAATGCAATTGAACAGAACTTCACGTAGTTTTTCTCGATCCGTAAAAAGAAATACTACAAATGTAATAATTATATTTTATATACTATAATATCTCCATATATAAGCTTTGTATAATATAACGCATTTACTTTTAACCTTAAATATAAAAAAAACTAAGGCAGAAAATTTCAAGGTTTAATAAAACCTCTCTATAAAATATTTAACGGTCAAGAATTTGGCATTTGAAAATTGTGCTAAAATATGCATGAATAAGTTTCTTGAGGCGTTTGCATCGCGGACGGAAACCACGAGAACAATGTTTGGCATCCTTTAGCCACTTGGAAACATTCGCAATATGTCGTGTCATCATCTCAATAAACTATATTCCGCTATACACGTATGAAAGGCTAACATAGTATTATATGAAACAAAATATTATATACTAATTGTGTCCCACAGTTTCATATAAAAAGTATCATCTCCTATTGCAACTTTTAGAATACTATATATCATGACTCCTTCCCCAAACTGTAGACTATTAAATTTCATTAAAACTGGCCCAGTAGTTTCACAGTCTATCTAATAATCAAATCTTGTCCCTTTATTAGAACAGATTAAAATACTTAAATTGGAATGATCGGGGTTAAGGAAGTCATTAAAAAACAACTTTATTAAAAATATTTTTTAACAAAAATAAAACGACTTCAAACTAAAAAGCAAGAAATAAATTTGCTTCGCACAAAGTAATACGTATTTTGATTTAGTACAAATATAGACATTATTTAATAGTTATTTTATAATTTTGAAGTCGGTACGAAAAAAGGAATCGTCAAAATCGGTCCACAGAAATTAAAAAAGCATATATAGGGTCTAAAACGTATATATGCTTTTTTAATTGTACTAAAACGGTAAATTGAGAAAACTTGAAGTCAGTTAAAAACTAACAATAAAAATGTCCTGCTTAAAATATCCTTAATTCACATTACACAACACAGCTTTCCGTTTACAGCCATTTCATGTCTCATCAAGCGCTTTATTTTCTATAAAGTTATTTTTGTTTACCTCGCCGTAATTTGATCATGTATTTTTTATGACCCCGTATTGGGCTAACAGCGGGATTTGATTCTGCGGACGTTGGCTAAACAACTTTATTTGAAGAATGAAATCATGTTGCTAAATCTTGACCTGATCTCGAAAATGATGGATCGAGACAAACTTATTGCTTTTGATTTATTATCTTCGACAATAATTTTGATCCTAATTTAGTTGCTCGAAATGAAGTTTCAGTTTTTGTCCTTACGTTGACTATCGTTATATATTCTTAGTCTTTTGTACATGATCTAATTTTGCTTAACTAACCTGATCAATAGTAAATATTATTAAGAGCTATAATAGCTGAGATTCTACAAAGGGATTTTGAAAATTCATTCACAAATAAGAAGCCCCATTTCACAAGTATAGTCAATTTAGTTGAAGTAATTTGTGCGTCTGTCTTTTACAAATATTACTCTTTCTTTCTACTTTCCGTATAATGATCACTAATCTTTCCATGTTAAGTAATTGGTCTATTTATAAATCAAATCACGTGGAGCCAAAACAGACAGATATATGTATTGTAGCCGCCTCTCGGTTCACTGAGTGACAGCAATAAGGCATATCCCTATCGTGACATTCTTCGTAATGGACCTTACGTGACATGACACGTCGTAATAGGAGATTTTACGGACACGGAAATTGAGGTATCCCAGTCAAATTGCCATTTCGTTGTGGGAAATTTACTAGCTAGATTTTCTTAAATAGACAATTTTGTTTAAAATTTTAACATTGAAACGAATAACGAAACGAAAGTACGATATTTTAATACAAAAGTCGGGTCTGATTGTCCCTGGGACAGAAATAAAATTTATTAAGGAAATTATTAACTTCTTTCAAAAATCTGCTGCGATTTTAAAATAGAACGCAGAACTATCAATCGATTATAAATTTCAAATGCAAGTCCGATTAACCACATATCTGACCTTTTTCTATATGGTTTTATTAGTAGGTAATAGCATAACAAGTTGTTCATAAATGTTATGTAATAAATTATATGTATAACTGTATCTACCAGCACATTTGTTTTACAGTCAACAAATTTTTATTAAGACCGTTTTTCATCCGCAACTGGTAAATTACTCATTATAATATATGAGCTTGAGTCATTTAAAAGTATATGAGGAACCGTAATTATTAACGTAATCCTTACACCAATTAAAATTAAATCCACAATGCGAGTCCTTCATGAATAATGTTATTTAAACGACTTGCTTTATTCGGGGTATTATTAATGAGTGAGATGTCCAGTAAATCCTAAATTATGATGACCTTAGGAAGTTTAATCATCGCAAGTTAGAACAGATGGTTGTCGTAATTGACGATTTCTAATACTATTATTTTTGTTTTGACCGACAACTGACCAGACAGTAATACCAAATCTCTGTTCTTAAGCGACCAAAAGATAATATTCTTGCACATTACTGGACTTTAAAATGGAGGTAAAGTATCTATGGCAAAGGTGAATAAAGGAAGACTGGAAAAGAAATAACAATTTTAGCTGGAGATGGTTGAGATTTGAGGTCAATAATTATCGTTATGTATATTGGTTTTTATTAAAGGAGTGTATCACACCAATCACTTGACCACATTTGGCCTGAACATCTACTATAAAACTTAGAAATATAAAACATTTAACAGAAAATATATTTGATTAGGTATAACGTTCGTTGTATTGTGGTATTTTCCTTGTTTAAGGTAAGAGTTCAGGTTTAGCTGCAAACAAGTGTGCTCGATGAATAATACAGTTATTTAACTTGGTAGTGTATTTAATTTTCTACGTTCTTACGTTTGTTCAAATTAGAAACATTCGCAGAGGGAAACAACCTTTTGTAACAAGGATGCTCTAATTATTAAACTCAGTTCTGTTAAAATAACTATGTGGTTTTTGGTTGCTATGTAAAATGACAAAACTATGCTTTCACTACAAGGAAGAACGAACCTTTTGTTTTGTTTTATTTAAAACTGCTGTAACACCACATTTGAAAGGTCCACCCTTTTCTTCTTAACACTTTATTTATTATATATTTTCTTTAGATTAAGAAGTCATTAGTTTTGTCTTACCCTATAACTTATTAAAGCTATCAAAGGTAACAACCAAATTAATTATTTTTTCATCTTCTATCATCCGTAGTATGTATGACAATAGATAAATCTGTCAATATTTAGCTTTGTTCTTCAATATACAAAAAAATTTAACTAATTATTTTTATAACTAACATAGGCTTTGCAAATCCTATAATTTAACTTATACGAAACGATATTTAATTTGTTAGAAAAGTATACCAGATTGATTGCATATAATACGTTGAAAAATTTAATTAAATACACGTAATAAAGCTACGATCAAGACGTGATAGCACTTTTATGACGTGGTTAAACGCTTTAAGTGCTCAAATAAGGTGTGGCCGGTGCTGTCTCAAAAAGTATTTTAGCTCACGAAACTTGCATCTAAAAACTCCTGTCAAATTTTTACTTTTAAAACCAATTCTCTGAACCGCTTTCGAACAAGTAATAAGTTAACTTACCTACATATAATTAATTATTAATACTAATACTTTAGCGATTAGGCGTTGAGCTTTACGTTTAGCGTTTGATAGGTGGTGTTTCATAATAAATGAAATTATACAAAAATATCTTATTATATCCAATACAGCATATAGTGGTTTAAGTATGATGTATTGAATTTTATTATTTTCTCATTACAAAGAATAATTTGTCTTAGAAAATATAGCTTATGTGAATTGGAACATTTGCCCCAAACTGCTCAAGAAGCGAAATTATAAGTAAATATTGTTGTTCTTGTTTTACTTGTTTTCAAGAAAATAACTAACAAATTGTTATAATATAGGCAATAGAAGCAAATATTAAATGAATAATAGAACAACATTATATAATATCGTGTTTGTCGATATTCCTACCCCTTTGTTCTATAAATGTAAGAGCCCTCTCTGCTTCATTGCACAATTCGTGTGTCATTGAAAATAATAAGGTTAATGTTTTGAATAAAACACATTATATTTTATGCGAATGGCTTAGATATCTGTTGCGAGATTTCTACGTAATATTTTTTTTATAATTAGCCAGTTCTAAGTACTATTTAGTTGTTTTTTCCATACAGTAAGTTCTTTAAAATAAAAAATGCTTAAGTTAATCAAGGCACTCAGTCTAGTCTCATTTCTTCTCTCTTCTTCTTCATCTCACTCTGTATGTCTATCCTAGTCAAATCTTATTTTCTTACCCATTTAAGCTGACAACATATGACACCCCATAAAGTTATTAACTTTCCTAATAGATCTACAATAGTATGACTCAAAGAAGTGCCATATCATCTTTTCGTCTGCGTAAAATAAATTGGAAGAAATCACGAAAGAACATTATTGCAGCTGACGCCTGTCCACTGAGTTTATTAGCGAAATTAGTATGCAATTAGCACAAGGAAGTATCTAATTAATTGTAAAATTTATTTATGAGAGACTAATTGTCGGAATGGCTTTTAAAATTGCATTTGCGATTCTGAGTTTCCGCTATTAAAAATCTATGTCAGAAAATGGTATTAGTACAGTCCTTGTGAGTTTCTTACTTTTTTTAAGTACTATTTAAGTATTAAGGTAAGGATACATGTCTGTATGTCTCATCAATAGCGCCAGGTAAAAGCTATATGTAACATGAAAAATATAATAACCTATTTAAAGTACTCTTTGAATACGTGGTATCAAAGTTGTCTGTTTTTTTGTTTAAACTAACTACATATATATTTTTCTTTTCATTACACCGAAGATTTATATTAGCATTTTTCCTTGCAGAATGAATGTCTAAAACAACGCTAGAGCAATTTATTTTAAAGATATTTCATAAAGTACAATGTCAACACCGCTCGGTCCGTGAAGCCACCTCACTTCAGGAAGTTCATTTTGTTTGCTTTTATTGCGACGAGAATAAGAAAAGATACTTTGCTTATACTATGAGGATATAATAATTGCAAGATTGAGAATATGTATGGAGAAATCTTATTTTTTTAATACTAACTTTCGGATTTCAATGTTTTCGTGAGATGTGCTCTTAATGATAGCATTGCCTTACTACTTATTAAGACAAGTGTCGCAGAGATAAAATTACGGAGAGTATAGACTTAGACATAGTTAAAATTGTAAATTAATTAATTGTATTGTTAATGGGCACTGTAGCCAGCGTGATCACTGTGCCAATGAGTCTTAAAATCTTGTGACTCAAAAGTTGGGAGCATCTGTGTAGCGCACCTCCGTCCGGAGTAGCTTTAGCAAAGTTCCGGGTAGCACTACACTGGTTATGGGCTGGCGTTTCTCTTAACATCAGGAGTGAGTCCAGCTCGTCTCCTTACTTCATCGTATAAAAAAACGACATAAATATCCTCAAGATGAACACAAAACGTACCTCTAAATATTATAACTAAAGAAAACGTATAATCATACTTATTAAATACGAAAAATTGCACAATTTTTATTTAAAATTAGCGCTCCCATTTCGAATTCAACTCTTTTTAATAAAAAATCGTTTTTAGCTTCAATACGTGAGTAGTTCTTATCTGCATGCAGAAAAATCGCACAAAACGATTCGCTCTTAAACAATTTATAATCATATATTTTAATAATATTTTAGCTTTGTGAAATCACGAAAAGAAAATCTCGGGAGAGCGTGCAAATTCAAATTTAAAAATTGCTTTGAATTACGAAAATTCACACGCGTTTAATATGACTTTATACATTTAAAATATTTAGAAAAATTATATGAAATCATCCTCAATTGTGAATCTAAAAATTTAAGCTTATCTTAATATAAGCATAGGTATATTGCTCTCTACAGATTTGTTTTTAATAAAATCCGCTTTCGTTATTTCGTTATTTTGGTGTTAATGAAGTAGCTTATACTATCATTAATACTCATTAATAACGTGGAATTCTTATTGTAAGAATACTGCTTAAAATTGTTTAAGCATGCCTCTTTATAATACATATATTATTAGATAAAAGCTAATTAAAATCATATAGTGCGAGTCTAAATAGCAAATAAGTTATATATGAGTATAAGTTACTTTTATCATTAATTAATTTTATCTACACAAGGCTTTCTATTAAAGTCAAATATTAAGAATATTAACTTTAATATACTTATCTAATAGTCGGCTATATTTTAATTTTTATTATGTTTACACTGTTTATAGCATATTGGAAATAAAAAAAAAATCTTATTAACAACACTTTTAAAGATCCCGTATTATAATACAATAAAAGTCAATGTTATTTGTTTTTATGCAAGCTATTTAATCTGTGAAAAAACTCATTATTTTCCCAATATTCATTGACAATCTAAACTCCATAGACAATACAAAAATCATTTTTAATTTCTCCACAATTTCCTGTGGTTGATTTACTTTTAAAAACAATTCGAGAATTACTGGATTGAAATTCTTTTGTCTATACTTGTTGATTGTTAAACAAAGAACCAGGAAAAAAACGTTTATTCCAAAAAATGTTTTATAGCAGATATTATGTAGGTTGTAACATTTATGGCAAAATGTTATGTTACGTTGTGTTGTGTTGGGAATTTTGAACAAGATGACATCGCTTGAATCAGTATGTATTAGCTATTTTGTCACTTCATACTGAGTGGGTCTTTCTGCATACTAAAACCAAGTTTCTGTGAGCGTGTTGTTTTTCCGCTTACTAAAGTAAGAATATTCCGCATCGTAATTAAATTTTGTTTCATAAAAATATACCAACATTAAAGTCTATGAATAATGATATACAGTATTCATTTGAATATAATTTAAAATCACATTTTGACTTATAAGATGAGTGTAGTTATCTTTTAGAGAAATAAGTTAAAAAATAGGTTATAATATAAATAATAATAATGAATTGGTATGAAAAAGTAGATTATATACAAAGGTTAGGTATATATACACATATGTAGTTGCATTACAAACATTTAATATAAACTAAAACATCTTTCGAACCCTACTTCGTTCCGAAAGATTTAACTAGACACGATAAGTCATAAACACGTCTTAAGCGAATTTTTTGGGCACATTAAGTAATAAATCTACCCCGTTTATGGCGACACAAGTATGCCGTGATGATATCAACGAAAAACTAATCCGAAGTTCAATTTCCTGCATAATACAGACATTTTATGGAACTCTGAGCTTAGATTGTATTTTCTGATTAATTTTCTATATCGGATATAGAGGGATGGACTCTCGACGATTAATCGATCTATTGTCAGTGTGTGAAAATCTTTTAATCCTCTTTTTAATACAAATAATAGTTAATCCAATGCACATGTTCGCAGTATTTGTTTCGATGGCAATACCTGTAAATTTTATTGTGAAAAGTTATATTATAAATGGTTATTTCGTTTACAGATTAAAATCAAAGTAGGCTTTTTATTAGTCGCTTTGTGGATTGCGTAATTTTATCCTGTTTTTTATTTTTTTATATATAATACGTATATGTTATTTCGGGCGTATTTAATTTATGCTATAGAAATCACAAATAATGTCACAATAACTACTACTACTAGATAGAATTTAGAATAGACAAAATTATATGACATAACACTAGCGTCCCGCCCCGGCTTCGCTCGGATATATGATGCATTATATTCCTCTTGAAACACTCTATCTATTAAAAATCGTATAAGAATCGATTGCTTGGTTTAAAGATTTAAGCATACAAAGGTATATAGGGACAGAAAAGCTTCTTTGTTTCACATAGTGTAGTGATGGCTAAAATAAAACCAGCTCATGTTAAAATAATGTAAATGCAAAGGCACCATTTAGCCGTATTTATTTCAGCAAATTCGGTAATGGATAACACGACACCGCACTTCGCTGTGTAAACACACATCACTCCTTTTAACGCGGTCGGTTCAGTCAGATTCATATAAATTGGCTTTAAACAACGATTCGTTAGCATACCACAGTTTTATGGAGTTCATAAAATGTATAGTGAGTGTTGAAAATACTGGAAAATGAGAAATTTATGCAAAAACAAATGAAATCACTTTTTTACAGCGAACAATTGAGAAGGGACGGCTAGTACAAAGTTCAAGCATCGCGGATATGCTGCCGGTCTTTTTAAAAGAGGTAAAGAAAATTATATTTATCTTTGCTTTATATTATGTATTACTAGATTTGTATGTAAACACAAACAGTTGACAATAAAGAATTTCTATTATTGCCATTGGTAATATAATTAGAGATTGGAAGGAATATGAGATTCAAGAACGTAATCAAAATGCAATGTTTCGACTTAAAATCATATTTTCTATATTTGCTTAAAATATCTGATGTAGTCAAGATTTATTTTGTAGTTTTAATAATTATTAATACTAAGCAAATATGCATTTGTTTTTCATAACATAATTTAACTCAAACTTTGATTTGATATTTATCGTTTAACAATGTTGCTTTGTTGGTTGGTTCAATTGACGTCGAAACAACACGAAATAAGTATAAAATCCTATTATCACTTTCACAAACTTCTCTTATAAATTAAATCCGTTTGTTTACCGAGGGTGCCTTATCATTCTATAAATTTCGCGAGGATTGGTTTTCACGGCCCATAATTTATAACACTGATATTTCTCAGTTCTTACTTCAACATCTTTTAATGTATACAGAAGTAAGAGATTAAGCTCCGAAAATTTTATCCGTAGATGGCGAAATTTAGTTCGAATTTTTTGACCAGCAATGGATTAGATACGACCGTTAGCGGTTTCTTTAAATTACATTGCTGTTTTTTTATTTTTATTAATTCATGGCTTTATTAAGATAAACATAAAGGAAATTACTTAGTTAAAATAACTAAGTACACTTACGGGATCTAAAAAACTAATAAAAAATAATATAGAGGACATAGAAACTCAAATTTTTATGGGTATATTTCTTTAAAAAGGCAGTCTAAATGCATCCTCCAAATTCGGAAGTAAGTCTTTTACACCCATCATTTACATTAAAGCTTTTTTATTAACGTAATTCAATTAACGTAAAAATGATAATCTCAATTGCTATTCTTTTTAAAATTAATTTGATTCGCTTATTACCTAATTAAAGTTAACCAAAGCTTCAAAGATTAAAGATATACAGCGTTTTCGTTAAAGTGATATTATGGCCATTCTCGAGACCGGCCATTTTTCAATTTGGAGCCAACGAAACATTATTCTGTGAACATCGTGGAAACATCTCCGGGGTAAAGTTAATTGGCTTGATAAACATTTAAGGAATAATTTTCTCGTCGCCGACAAACGGTTAACGCTTTGACGTAGCTTTGGCTCCATACTGAAAATTGGTAATTTGGTTTCATTATTAATGCCTACATTTGTACTACAGATGTGTAACGTATGTTAAAAGATTAATTCTATGAGATTTGTTGACGGATTTTTAATTGAGGTACAAAATACTATGTGAACATAATGTGCAATTCTTTGACGTAATTTTATTTACAACCTACATATGAATATTTAAAATAATTATCTTATCATAAAAATATGAGTCGGCTTATAGGTATTAATGGTTTCATAAATAAAAATATTAATGTAGAACCTTGTTTTGAAAATAAAGGTATATGCGTAATAAAGGTATACATCTAAGAATGTAATTTTAATAATAAAATTGTTATAAAATTATGAACATAGTTCCTTCTACCTTTGCTCAAGAGAGGATGCTTAATTAAAAAACGTCCTGTCATTTCATAAACTTTGTACTTTAAAAATACACTCTTAGGTTTTTAATTTTTCCTTACTGATGCATAGTGATTTTATATTCATTGTTCCGTTAACGAGATATCGAATGAATCATTTATGAAACATGCATATTAGAAATTAGAATTGATGAATCGGTCTTAAAAATAAAACTTACTTGCTATAGGTAAAAACTAAGACTTTTTTTCCTTAATGTATATTTACCCTACTAATATAATAAACGCAAGAGTGTGTAAGAATGTCTGTTTCTTTTTTACGTTTTAAAAATTTACTAAATAGATGTTTCAAAATCTTATTTATCTTAACACGGCATCCAATCTTGAAAAAAATAAAACCTAAATTCGCTGAACTAAGAGCATTTTATCTCGCATTTATTTTAAACGACACAAAGTATGCGAAACATTGTTCCTTATAAACAGATTACGGGAGACGAAACGGTTATTACCGAAGAGTGTCGAAAATAACGCGTAATACGCCAAAATCAGCTTACTATACTTACCATACCATGTTCGCGACAACCCGAGCTTATGAACTTCAAGTATAAATCACATCATAATGTACAACTTCTAAGTATTTGAATATTTTAATGTCTTATTTATTTAGCGCGGTTAATTTTAAGTCTTAATTTACATGCTATTTTTATTCTTTATTCATTCTAGTATTTGTTCTTTCTAACCTTATTAACTTTTATGTTCCATAACAAAGAAGTTCTCATAGGATACCCATGCATTTCAGGGAAAAAGGCATGGGTTAGCTTGGACTTGTACCGATCAAATCCCCACTATGTTTCGAATCACGGACCCCTTCGCAGACTCTTCCGTGAAAATTTTGTTATCTACCCATATATAGGTATAATATGTTGGGGTGAATTGGCTCCTTAGCTTACATGACATCTCCTACCAAATACTCGCTTACCATTAGGCAAGATCGCGGTCAAATGGCTGCTTATTAATGATAAAAGATTTTAATTATTATATTGTTCGATAAGTCTCCGTCAATAACCAAAAAATAGGTATTTAAATTTACAATACGAAATCGTAGAACACACCTAGTTTTAAATAAAACAATAACACAAGTAAAACGAACAACCCTCCCGAGTCAAGCCCGTACAGTATCTCATACAAATTACAATCAAGAAACTCATTTTAAAACAATACCAATGAAATGGTATAATTAGAAATAATTTTCACGACACTCGCGCCCTGGGGGCAAATCACGAACACTTTCAGCTCTCTGAAGTTCTATCAAAGCTATTCAAATTGTTTATATCGAGATATGCTGTAAGATATTATGCTTTAGTGAACTTAAGTCATTTTCTTACTAAAATCGCTTAAATAATATAAAACAGCGGCATTTTATTATAAGGTACCTTCTTGATGGTTGTTATGGATGTACATACGTAAGATAAGCTGAGTTACTTAATTTTCTAAACGTACTAATGAAATCCATACTAATAGTCCAGTCATTTTAGGTTTTATCTGCGGAAAAATTCCTAGTGAGCTGAATTTTTGTTACGGCTTACACCTTTATTACGGCTTTGTAATGAAGATGTGAAAAATCGACATTGATATCGTGCCGGCTAAAAAAGTTGTAAAGGTCAAAAGGTCACGAAAATCAGTTTTTCGCAAATATCTCGCGATCTATTG